>PNEQ01052130.1:22612-52145 GCA_003012365.1 Medauroidea extradentata
ATAACGCCTCATCTTTATAATAAATACGAGAAAGAAAAGTTCTCTCGCAAACTAGCGTGACCGTATACAACACGTTTCCTTTGAAAAACACCCCCCCCCCCCCCCAGGGTTTGACGGCCAACACAAGTGAGGGGGCTGGATGAACGCAGCGCTGCCAAGCCAGAAATATCGCAATGCTAACTCCGATCCCTCAAAGAACCAGGAAGTTCAGGTATTCTCGAAGGGAAAATTGTGGCTTTTCAAGGTGAAAAAGGCGCTATGTAAGCACACAACCTACATTGGTACCTGATATTCTCGAAAGAAACGGTCTACAAAAATTGTGGATTGCGAGAACAAATTTATGATGCATAAATAAATGCAGAACTCTGTGTTTAACGTCACGATAATCTCAAACACTTGTTCTGGGAGTTTTAAAGTAGAAATAGGATAGGCGTCGTTACGGGTTGAAATATATGAGCAATTTTTTTTGTACATTTCTAGCACCATAAAATGAGAACTTACCTACGGTACTTTCGTAGCGTTTAAGAAGTCCCTTGCTCAAAAATAAATTGGACTAACGTTCAGGTACCAATCATGAGAATATATTTTCATGAACGATTCACGAAATGAAACGAAATTGAAAACACACTAAATGCTGACATTTCTTGGCAACTGATATGAACTGTTAAAATATTGAAAGGGTCCGGGTACGTGAAAATTAAAAACGTCTATGACATAAAATATCGTCAGTAAACGAACTAAACAAACAGGCACTAGTGACACATGAATAGGGCCTAACACACGCAGAAAAACTCCTTCCTGGTGAACAGATTTAAATGTAAAACGAACACATTAAACAGAATAAACTTTAATAACATGTAAATAAGAAACGTTTATATTTTTGGTTACATCGTCACTTTTTATGGTTCTCTGCTGTTCTGTAATATAAATTATATCGAGAGAAATATTATTATTGTATCCTAATTGACTTAGGACCAGCTAAAACTTACACGACTTTGATAGCCTTCAGCCTCGATACTTCCTCAACAAAATTAATATTTCACCCAGCATTGTTGTCACTGGAATGTCGAAGTGGTTTTCTCTCAATTCTAATTTGCTGTGTTGGTTCTCATTGGGCCTACAGTTTTACTGCGTAGGCTAGCCTATATGAAGTCGAAATCACTTACGATTCAGTGAAAACCAGCTACGTTTTTTATGTAAATAATCCCCTGTCAAATGATCACCTAGTCCTAAACTGTCAGAACGATGTGTGTATCTGGAGACGCAGGATGCAACGCACCATATGGTCAACGCTGTAGTAAACAATACACCTCACTGACAAAAAAACTCAGTTATTATCAAGCTATCCGTACGATGGCAAGAAAATTTAATAAATTAACACAAATTTTATAGGTAAAAATATAAGTTAGCCGAAAATTGCTGTATCTCGTATTTAAAAAAAATCTCACAGGGCCTCAACATGTTTTGTTATTATTTAGGCTTATTGTCATGTATGAATACAATTCTTGGTCCGAAGGTATGTATGACTATTTTACTGAATATCTACAACGCAGTAAGTCCAGTTTGTTTACTACACTACTGTACAGACTTGGAACACAAGTAGTTGAGGTCAAAACGTCTTAATAAAAAATCGTAACATTAAAAATACTGTTAGCAGACTGAAAATGTAATTAAGTTATATAGGCCTACACAACTATACAGTGCAAAAATACTGGAATCTGCGCATGGAAGTTATATTCAGCGACCTTCAGGGTGACACTGTTTATGTTTATCTCGCTCTGAATGGGGAATAATCAATAAACATAAATCTGCTTGTTAATAATTTGATAACTATGCAACTTAAATATTATCGAGGGGTCTGAGTTCGCATTTGTACTGGAGCTATGCCTTAAAACTAAAATTTATTAATTGAACGTTTCATGTCGGTACTGTAAGACCACAAACGATTTAGCCTAAATGTTTCACGTAGTGGAAGAGCACAATCAAACACAAATATGACGCAATTTTTGTTTAAGTATGCAATAGAAAACAGCGTCACCTACACTTGCATTTTATAACTCAGGATTACGCAAATGTCAATTTCACTTACCTCCAAGTGCATCTTCAATTGATTTTGGTGTAGACGTCATGACGCAGAGCAGCAAACACTAGCTGCGAAGCGTAATTTCTACTAATGCAACACTCGCAGAAACTCTGCACTCCCCACAACACTACAAGCTCACTGACACTGCCACACTGAGCAACTGTCTACGTGATTTTCTTGTTTGGATTGGTACAGTTGCTTTTGTTTTCTTTAACGTCAACACGTGACGTCACAGCGCGTCGACTAGTCAGCGACAACCTTTCATGGCAGAATAACTACTATAGTCAGTGTAAGTGCCATGGCTACGTTTAAAATAAAAGTAAGCACTTCATAAAGTTTTACCGGAATAAATATTTTTAAATTAAATTGTTTTATTTATTTCTGTGAGAGTTATTTTGTTTGGTCGAATATTTTAAAACACATTTTATACAGAAACTGGTTTGTTTAGTTACGCAGACGAGTGCTGCTTTCGCTCATAGGTGGCAGTAAAATCGAAGGCTAAAGGTTGAAACAGCTGATTATATTTTTGTAGTTTTCTTGGAACTAGTTACAGAAATAGATAGTAATTGTTGCTGCTGAAGTGCGCAGAAACGTAAGTTGTGTTTATTATTACGTATATTTCATTGTTGCATAATTGCAGCTTTCCGCATGCCGTTATAAAGACTGAAGAGTGTATGTAACGCTTGGTGGCTTCGGGTTTGAGATGACCCAAAATAACGTGGAAAATGGTTGCTGGAATCTGTCAATGTGACCTACTGAAAACAGTTTCGTGTATTTAACGTATGTGGTAGTTTATTTTCTTTTGAAATCTCAAACATAACGCTAATAGTATACAATTCACGTATATTTACAACGTAAACTATGAATTGACGTTTCTTTTTCATTTCATTTCTCGCCATATGTTGTTAATGTTTAATGCAGGTTAGTCATTTCTAAGTCTGGTGTAATATTTATTTTCAGTAAACTCACAGTGCATGTTCTTATTTCCGAGTGAAAATTTTGGTACGTAAATTATTTAGAAGTTAGTTTGTTGTAACTTAAATTAGGTCAAAAGTTATATTTTATTCATTTTAATTAAAAACCTAGACCTAATTTAATTTTAATTTAATTTTGATATTTGCCATGTTTACTTTTCAGCATTTTATGTGCCTAGTATGACGAACTTATGTTTTAGGTACCTAACTATCCTAATTTTAGATGCGATTTTTGTAAAGGACTAGATCTTTGTAAGCTAATAACTCTTGTTGATTAAAATAATTCACTACTGTAATTTGATGTAAAAGTAGTAAGTTATACTAAAACTAGAGTTTAGGTCTGTTTTGAATGTTCGCTTGCATGAGGCTCAGTAGTGACTTGCAAGACCCGCAAAGTGCCAAGATTTTGTATTAAAATTGATTGTTTTTTTTGTAGGACTTGTGTTCATATGAAAGATAGTGACGAATTGTTAACAAAATTATTGCTGTAACCTACTTATATTGGAAGTTATTGGATTTTGTAACATTTGTGGGATTATTTTACTTTTTATAGTATCGTCAATAAACAAATTATGGCATCACAGTTGTAGTGTCGATGCCAAATGTCAATGTTACACTTTCATGACATCTCCTTCTGACACATGGGCAGTTAAGAGAATAATATTTAGGGAAACCCTGGCAGGGCCACTTGTAGGTTCATAGCTTAGTATTTTAATTTGACTTTGAAAAGTAGCCTGTAAAAGATTGGTCCTACATAAGTTAGGCTATCAAATAATAAAATAAAACCCATTCAAAATGCACTTCTAATATTGTGGTAGGCTACCAGTTTAAAATAGACTACCGGAAATAAATGTTTTAGTGTCCCCCCACTTGAAATCTTTAGGCACGTCCTTTTACGCCTAAAGGCTGTGCTACAATCACCGTAAGAAATAACTGTAAAAATTGAACACACATTTGAGCGGTGCATGCTACAACACACCGTACCAGTGCCTAGACGCTGTAAGACCGCAAGGAGGATAGAAACCTGTCATTTTCTTACGGTGCGTTTGATTTATATGGCTACTTTACTGTCAATGTAGTATAGGCTTAACTACCTCAAAATTTTGGATAGGCCTATATAAAAAATAATAATTATCCCTTAGTATTTATTTGTAATACAGTCCATTGTATAGCCAGAGTTTTGCCCTGACTGTAGCCACAGATTACTTGGAACCAGGGGTGCATCAAAGGAGGGGAGGGCGATACAGATTATGATGCCCCCTCCTGCCTCTCGGAATTTGTTTTAATGAAAATTTATAAAAAAATATATTTACCAGTAGAATATTCAGTGTTTTATTTTATAAAAAAATGCTATAATAGCATTATTTGTACCTAGAAATTAAAATTTTTGGGGAAAAAAGGGGGTGTGGAGGATTGCCTGACCCCTGCACTTTGAAGTGGCAGTCTGTGTTCATTATATTATTCTCATGTCAATCCCCACACCCCTGTAACTTGTTCCTTTACACAAATCCTGCCTATAAGACACTGCTAGGGACTTCAGTAGTAATACGCTTATATAAGTTAACACATTTATTAAACTAGGCCTATGCATAGAAGCTGTACAGTACACCTACAGCTAAGTACACAGCACAGTGGCCAGCTGTTAAACCAGGCATCAAGGACAAACACATCATAGCCTGTAATATACCTGTAATGTGTTTGTTGGTGAACAAATTGTAAATTAATAATTGGCATGGTGATTAGCTCAGTGATGCAGTGGATTTTGAGAATTTTCATATAGGCTAGAGTTTTGAAAATACATATCAGTTATTGCTTAGAAAAAATTTGGTGATTTCAGGCTTTACAAAGTGTACCACTTTGTTCTTTAAAGTATGTTTCAAACTACTTTGAAGTTCTTTGAAAACATCATAGTGGGGAGGCCCGTGAAAGATGTGGTGCTAAAACGTAAAGAAAACCCTACATAAACTATAAATAAGCCAAACTGACAGTGACATTAAAGGCTCTGGCAGAATTGGTATTGCTGGTGGTAGTGCAGGTGGCTGGCGGGCTCTAATTGGCTGAACGGGTTTTCGTGATGTCACCAACTACTAGCAGTTGTGGTAGTTGGCAGTTACAAGGCAAAGTTCCCGAACTTCAACTTCTTGGCTGCTGGTCACAACTACCATCACGTGATCGCGACACAGCAGCCAATCAGACGATGTTTTGACGAGCATGCGCAAATTATAGGGTAGGGTAGTTTGAAGTGTTCAGAATTTAACCCGAGTGAAATCCACCCGTGTAGGAATTTTCAACAACGAGAAATAATATTTTATTTATAAATACAGTAATGCGTAAAGAATTCACCGTGGATGTAGGCAAAATATATACAATGTAGAAAATATGTACCGGTAGGATTTTTTATTCTTGCTAACTTAAAAACTTTAACAGCATTGCAGGCGTATTCTAACAAACAACAATCATATGCCACGTGGCCAACATAATCTACTCCAGCAAGTAAATTTTCGTAAGTTCCATCGCTGCTGGAAATCCATATATTAAAATAAATATCAAATAACTTATTTTGTAGTCGTACGTTTAGCTTACAATTTTGTATCAAATGCTCCTACAAAAACAATTAAGGTTATGTTATTGTTTGTATCAGGTCAGTATTGTATTTATAAACTCAATTTCTGGACCCCTAACTATAAACGGAAAGTTCCTTATCTTGCACAAAATTTAAACTCGCAAAACTGTTCGCGATATTTTTAAACTTTATAAAACTGTGTCGGCCATGAGCTGAGTTTTTGTTGATACCAAGCTAGTACCTGCAATAGAAACTACCATTTGTGACCAGCATTATCATCAGCAACTACCACCTGCCACCTGCACTTGGTGATTGGTCCATATCAACCTATCACAGCCCACTAGCCACCTGCACTACCACCAGCAATTTCAATTCTGCCAGAGGCTTAAGATATCTCGATAGTATCAAATCATATTTTCCAGAAATAAATTGCTATTATTTTATAACGTCTAATGTGACAGTGACCCTAATTTCATTTTGTGGAATTTAAATTTACACAATATTACCATATGTGATTTTTACTGTAACTTACCATAAAAAATCCTGTCTTTTAAGCTTCTCTAGGAATAGCATTTGTTTGGATTTTTAAACAACCTAATCTTGTCTTGATTGTAGGCTTTCATAGCCATAGTTATAAGTATCTCTGCATCTGTGTTGAGGCCACATCCAATGTTCAGTTTTACTGTAGTTTCAATTAAACCTTGAGTTACCAAGGACGGTGAGTTTTAAGTTATCTTAGCAAATGTTGGGATTTAATTCATGAATTCGGACAGTTTTACAATTTACTAATTAAAACTATCAATTTCTGTACGACCCTCACAAAATAAGTGTAGGTGCTGTAGAAAACTTTAGTTTATGCTTTTAAATACACTGCATTTCTCATATTATTACAATTCCTGCTCTACAAAATAATAATAAATAACCTAAGATAACTTAGTTGTAGACAGAATAAATGTGCAACCAAATAAATGCACGCAAAACTGTTGACTATATACATTGGCTGCTATACACTGATTCTGTGGTAAGTTCCATAGTAAGTCAACATTTTATATGTTGTCTGCTGTCGCAGCGTAATGTAATACAATTTATGTCACAGAATTCACCAACATAAACTCTCTATCTAAAAATATGCATAATGCTGACCATGGAAATGCATAGCCTAACTAATGTAGGATACATGCAATGTGACTAACATTTTGTGACATAAAAGGTAGGGTTCTAAAATAGATTCACATATTACTAAAGAACTAAACAAGTATTTAAATTTTTAATTTAAATTATGTAATAAGTTTTACATGCATAAGTGTATCCAAACAACAAAAAGGACTACACATCCTAGACCTGAACTTTGTAATTTAATTTTAAAAGTAACTTAAAAACACTTTAAACTACGCTTTTGTTTCAATGTACAGAATACAGGCTGTCAAGAAACAAATGCATTATAAGCCCACTGCATGAATCCTGGACTGAATTGGAGATGAAAGTTATTTGTGGATAAATGTTAGACCATGACATTTTATATGCAGAATATGGCAACATAGAACTGTAGTAATTTCCCTCTTGCACTCCACTGATATTTTACTTATCTTACTACTATTGTTCTGACCTGCATATTATTGGTTGTTGATTGAAATCCCGAGCAGACGAAACATGATTCTATGTTTATTTGTTTCATCATACATAAAATATCTGTGCATGTAAATTGGTCATCATACAACACTAGGCACTTGTATTTTCATCTCCAATTTAGCCTAGGATTCACTTGGTGTGCTATTGTGTGTTTGTTTCTCGACAGACTGTATGTAGGGCTATGTAATATGACAATGTCCAAATTTAGTGGATAAATAGACATGGCACACAATTGTATGGTAAAATAACTGCTCGTGACTTGGCGTTGAACCTGTAGCCTACATTAAATGTGGAATGAAGTAAAGTATGTATTAACCAAACAAGTCATAAACAATGCTTAGCCTACCTGGAAAGAGAGAAAAATACATGTTATCAATTACCACAACTTTTTAAATGATTTAATAATGAATTGGTTTTAGTATCAAAATGTGCCAGATGTTCGGAATAGTAGCTAAATTTTTCTACAGTACTATGCCAATTTTGAAACCAAAATACTGGACAGAAACTTAATAGTAAAAATTTTTTTTGATAATTATAACCTCAAGACATACCATAAGAAACTTATTATTTAGAATAGAAGCACATAAAAATTATTTCCCATTAAAAGTTATTCTATTAAATTAAAGGAATGATTCTGTAATAATTTTCTTAGTTATTATTATAGGCCTATTTAGGATCATCCCATCAAAATTTTTTTGGAGGAATGTTATTTCATTAGGTAAATTAAAACATACAAAAACATACATGAGTAGACTCCTGTATGAAAAAAGTAATTGTGTTTAAAGTTTGACTAGATTGAAAAAGAATTGTTTGGTTCTGTGTACTGATGTGGAACTAGGCACTAGTTTGTAAAGTTGGCTCCCTTATCAACAGCCAGTTTAGAGTTCGTGGAACAGTG
This sequence comes from Medauroidea extradentata, assembly GCA_003012365.1. Classification (NCBI taxonomy): domain Eukaryota; kingdom Metazoa; phylum Arthropoda; class Insecta; order Phasmatodea; family Phasmatidae; genus Medauroidea; species Medauroidea extradentata. The sequence continues at coordinate 30,760 of PNEQ01052130.1, forward strand.
ATAAAGAAAACAATTTAAATAAGTTCAATTAATTTTTTGAGAAAGTGGCTAGGAGCACTTGTAGTATTGTAGTAGTATTTAGGCCTGCAGCAATGTTAAAACAGTACCACTGTACGCTGGTGGTGCTGAGCGTTATTTAAAAAATAATGTAACTACAATAAGTGGGTCAACTCAGTTGCATTAGTAGGTAAGTACAGTACCTATACAACTTGGCAGACATAATGATATGACCTTGTGCCAATTGAAATCTTGAGTTTCTAATCTAATGTGATGAACTCTTTGACATGTACATTTAGGGTAACAACTTGTTATGATGTCATAACTGAAATGTGGGGCCTATACTATTTTCATTGTACGACTGTAGTTATTCTGTCACGTTGTCTGTCATGCCCGGCTTTCCGCACCTCTTACTCTCGTATACCAGATCCTGTCGGTTGAACAGGAGGCATCTTACATAGCCATTAATTTCGCCATCAAATTTGGACATTCACCATGTTCCGTGGGAAACTACTAATTTACCAACCACCAAGTACATAAGTTACTTGGGGAAACACATCCCTTGATCCTGTCAGACAAACGTTTTTCCTTGCATTGATGCTGTGAACATGGAATCTAATATTTGTAACTAAGCTTGTTTAGGCAGGATAATTGACCATTGTCTTTCATGAAAATTTCTTCCTAATAACTTTACTTTCCTATTATTTTGGTACCTTTCGACATGGTAGGTTTTGGTGAACAGTTAAGTATGACATTAAAATAATATTTTCATCCATTTGGCTTTTGGAACAGCAGTATTGACATACTGTAATTGATTTTATAAAAAAATCTCCAGTCTTCATTCCACGAAGTAAATTAGTGAAAGGATTACATTATGTTCACTCTTTTCTCCAAGTACTGCACCTTAACCAAATGTATGAAAATACTTGGAAATGAAAGTTGGGCCTATAGCAAATACTAGATAACAACAGATGTTTCACCTAAGAAGAAATATACAAGATATGTATTCTTTTCTCCTCTTTTTAGTTTACTTATACATAGTAGGATATATATTTAAGTCTATATTATTTTTAGTTGAACTGAATAGCAGACAGAAAGGATGCTATTAGATTGTAGAGAGAGATTGTTCTGTGTCAATCAAGAATTTTAAGTTTATATGGCGTGAATTAAAAAAAAAACTTTACTAAGTGTTGGTAGTGTCTTTTTACGTAAATTATGTTTTTTTAATTTTGTAAGAATTTTGTAAGAATCACAAAAGTTAATTTTTCTTAAATGAGTAGCCTAAATATAAGTTGCTTGCTCTTTTTTTCACAAACCACCATTTACAAATTAATTTCCCGATTTATTGTACAAAACTTGTTAAGGTTTAATTGGGAGTGCTACATTGTTCAGGGGAATTATGGGACAAAAATTGTAGAGAATAATGAGTTATTCTTAAGACTTTGGATTTCATATGCATTTTACATCATAATATTTCAGAATCACACAAAAGTCATTCAAGACCAACAGTTAATAATCATTGGACACAAAATTTACTACCAGGTTCTATCCCAAAATGTTTGTTACTGTACCTTTGCTGGAAGACTATCAATACATACATTTTGCCTATTCAAACTTGTGTAGCTTTCAGTGATAGGTTCAGTGGTTGTTACAATAAACTTACCACAGGGCAAATGTGGTGTAACTTTCTTGACCGTATGTCAACCCATGACTTTTTTGTTCATCTCGGGGTGTCCCACATTGCTATAGAATCTTGTGGGCAGTTTTTTTCAATACTCTGAAAACCATGAGCAAATATGCATTTATGCCCGAAAAACACTTATTTTTCCCCATACTTTAGATTCTGTAGCAGTAGTCTTCTCTTCTGAGTGCAGTAAGAATGGTTTTTGTCGGAAAGTGATGTCATGAAAGGTGACTGAGCCCCACCACATATCATTTAACACATACATCCCTATCCTTGTTTGTTCCCATCAGGTAGGCAGTGACCTTGAAGTGTGTCAGTAGGACTGTCGAGGGTGCTAAAAGGGCCCCAGCTAAAAAGGAACCAAATCCTTTGCTTACAAATATAAGTACAGTATTGAATCCTACATGTACCGCACTCTGAAATTTATGTTGTTAGCTATGGATAAGAAAATGAATTTGGAAACAGGCGTCAGTTGTCATTTTCAGAATACAGTATAGGCCTACTTAAATTTTTGCCTAGGACATCAGCCCAGTAACATCACAAAGTATTAAAATTCTTAATGCTTTGAATTAGATTTAGTTTTTAAATGCAGTAGTTACATGCACTGAAAAATAAAATTTATTTTTCACAAGCATTTTTACAGTTAGTCTTAACCCTGCTTTTGTATTCGTCTCAGTGTCCGTTTGAGAGTTATAGTCTAATCTAAGCTGGGGGGGGGGTATGTTAATGCATAAAATTAAAGCAGCAACTGCTTAAAAATTTGTACAATTATAGTCTGTCTCATGAAATAATTCCATATTTTGACATTTTTCTTCTGAGAAATGTGCCTGGCTGTTCCATTGTTTGGAGATTTAAACCTACCTGGCTTTCTGGAAAAGCAAGGTCTACACAATCCTGTTTATAGACATACTTCTCAGAAGTGAACTGTCAAAATGTGGAATTCTTTCATGAGATAGACAATAGGTGGTATCCTTATAATCTCTAAAGAAACCTAAATAAAATGACAGATTATTAACAGTATCATTGTTTGGTTTTTTTAATTGCATATTTCTAAAGAACTACATGTGCTGACAAGACTTGGGATTAACAATTAAAATTTATCTTTAAAAATTTGGGTAACTTTTTCACGTAATTGTTACTTTTGGAACTAGCCCATTTTAAATTTTTAATCGTTAAAATTATTGACTAGCGATTAAAAGTAACAAGTTAGTTTCTGCAAATCTGTGACTGCACTAGAAAATAACTGAATGGTTTCAGAGTCCAATACCGACACATGATAGCATTTTCGGTTTATAAACTGAACACTACACAAATGACACCTGTCACTATCTACAAGCTGAGTCAAACGAACTTGATACAGTAGGTTGTTGCAACCAGCAGATCAATAATATTGCAAACAATTTTTTTTCTCAAAAACTTAGGAACATAATTAAGAAAAACGCGACTTATTTCTTGGTAATGTGGTTGTGCGTGTGTAACGTTCTATTTTTCTCCATACAAATATTTTGGGACACTTTAACTTTTAATCAGTTAATTTTCTTTTAACTTTAACTTTTATCAATTAATATTTTAAAAGTTAACTTTCAACTTAAATCAGTTAATTTTGGAAGGCATTAACTTCAACTTTAATCAGTTAGGCCTACATTTTTTTGTTAAATTTCCTAAGTCATGTGCTAACATATCTAATAGATGGCTTCAGAGCCACATTTGTAGAATTAGGCGTACATACCTTGATTACTGTCAGTTTAAAGCAGATACTTTGCAATGAATGTCAAAATTCTTTGACAACTATTATTTTCTCGGATAGTGTATACAAGTGACAAAATTGTAATGATATTGGAGTAAATTTTTACATAGTTTTTTTTTATAAATATTAAAACTATTATAGTCAATACTTGTTTTATTGCTATGGTGCTCATTTCTGAACTCTTCTTAATAGACCCTTCTTATACAACTTACTTAAGTGCCGTGAAATAATCTCTATCTACATTTTGTTTTGAAAATAAGAAAACATGGTTTTTGTAACTCATCATCACGGCAGTTAGATTAAAAAAAAGGCTAAAAGTTATTTTGTATGTAAAGGACATACTTTTGCACAAAAAGGTTTTAACATAGGATCTGTACACACTCAAATTTACATGCGATGACTATGCAGACACACACAGAGGTCTTACTGGTAACATGTTATTGAAAATAGTGATTAGGCCCTATGTTATAAACTATGATGTTATTCATAACAGTAACCTATTACAGGAGTTACAGTTTTCCGTAAGGATGACATAAATCCATTGGTTATTTATTTGATCATAAATTTTTTTGCAAAGTTTACAGTCATAGCTACAGTGTTGTAATAAATAGGGGCAAAAATTATTCTCCCTTGGTCATTCCATTGTAATTTTGGAGGAATAATATCGGATGAAAACTATTATTAGTGAATATACTTTATAACTGCTGAGGTATTACAATAAGTCATATTTTAAAATTTTTTAATAGCCTATAACGAAACTTGTAAAAACAATGAACATTAAAATTATTATAAATGAATTAGTTACTGTCTGGTAACTCAGGTTACGTGAAAAGGACAGAACACGTGTAAACTGCAAATTATATTATATGTATTTAATTGGCCTACCACCTAGTTATTTTACTCAAACCAATTAAAATTTACTACAGGTGATTGCTGAATATTTACAGTAAGTACGCTGACATGTAATGTAATTTAGTAACAAACCGCCTTGTTTACATTTTTATAAAATGGTAACCTGGGAAACACAAATATATCTTAGCTTGAGTTACATTTATGTTAATGTCATGGAAACCTTTCGTATTGAGTGCCAAACCCCTAAAAATACCATTTCCACTCCCTAATTTCTTTCTCTTTAGAAACTTACGTAAGGTAAGAAAAAAGTCAAACATGGAGAAAAACAGTATTCCCACAACGGGGATTTACGGATATACATTTATATATTGGTTTTACAGAAAACGTCTTGCTAACGCCTTCTCTTAATCTTATAGTGTAAGCCACTTTCATCATCCTTTTTTAATAATATACTTGATTTTAATTTCACAATTGTCTTCATTCAGTCTCATTTTGATGTGTTGCCACATAACAATATACGTACATATAATTATAAGAGTTCCTTTAAATTCCACCATTAAAGCAAATTTCTGTGTTATCATTTATTCTTTGTTCTAATTTGAATTCTGTGACTCAGGTTCACTGTCTGAGGAGGGTGAACTGTAGACCAACCTCTTTGTTTTCTGTATCTGTTCTAGATATTGTTTGTTTACTGTACATCTGGTCCGGGCTCGTTGGTGATGTGATGTTCCTTGTTAATGTGCTACCATTCAAATGACTGTCGTTTACTAGAATTGGAATTGGGACATTACTGACAGCATTTGAGAGTAAAATTGTTAAATATTGTCGTTATCATTCATTTATGTTAGTTATCTTCTGTGGTGTTCTTTTTATTTCTACTGCTACTGTCTTGGAGACTGTCTTTTTGTACAGCAGAAACAAATTGACTTGTACTAAATTGTAAGATTACTTACTAAATTGTAAGATTTCCTATCGAACTACAGTGTTTTTCACTTGTTTTGAGTGCACGTCTTACCCAGTCAGTGGTGTCTTTACCATTGGAAATGGCAAAGTAGTGTCATATAAGTTAAGTCTTGCTACGATGCACATGATGCACATCTGAAATGTGTAAGCCTACAGCAACAGATATATTTTTGATTTGAGAAAATAGTCCATCTGACAATATATTCATGTTTACCAACAGAGTTTAATACTTCCTCTATCACATTATATAAGCAAGGATATTGTCTGTAGGCCCTACAAAACCTTTCAATGTTGAAAAACATGTCAACTCATAATAAAATGCTTCAGTTTATGCAAACAAGAGTGACTTACACACATGGGGTGACTTTGGGACATTCCAAAAAAAGAATATTTTTCACATACATAGTAGTCCTGAACAAAGGTTTTTACATGTGTACCATCACCGCCCCTCCATCGGGGCTAACCTCAACATGGTGACGGCACCTAACAATTATCACAGCAGCAGAGGCAGTAACGAGGGTTGCGATCCTCAACAATTAGCAAGCTACTACGCCTAGGCAAGGGTATAATTTAATTCAAACAAAGCTAAAAACTCATAACTTAGCAAAACTAGCAAGTGATCAGCATGAACTGCATGTAATATCACCATTATTAACAAACTTGTAGAAGGGAAATTACCATTAACTTCAACTTCAAGGAATAATACCAAACAGCCGGTTCAATCGCATCAGCGATTTATTGACAGATCAAAACATCTTGACAATTACATAACCTTTAAAATTATATATACTCAAATAGTTAACCAAGGATCAAAACATTCAAAATGAAACAAATAACATTGAACGTTAATTTTACAAAAATATAATATCAGGTGTGCAAATGGAATCTCATTTTAAAGTTGAACAATAGGAAATAACAAGAAGCCCTAGTCGATAACCCTGAGGAGGGTGTAGCAAAGACAATAACTAAACATAGGCTAGCCCTACCTCATAGGGAACTAGCTCACACAACAAGTGCTGACACTCAGCAGCAAACCCTAACATAAATCGAGGGGACACACGCCCCTAAACACACTAATTAAAACTCTGGGGAACCACGCCCCAACATACAATCTCAAACACAAGCATATCCTACCTCAGCAGTATGCTTACACAGCTTACACCCTCACACAAGTCTCATAGTCGGGCACATAAGGTGCATGCAAAACATCTAATTGGTTTAATATTAAAGATCGGAAATTGTTTACATTCACTGTCAAATCCAAGCATCAAATTGCACACCTTTAATGATTAATTAACCAATTAATAAATGTTATAGAAAATTACACGTCTGCCCCTCTCTCTCTCACTGAATAATAATTACATATTTACTTTAATTTACCTATGAAATCCCGAACGCGAAAGTTACTTTAATTTATCAGAAAAAAGGTGAAAACAACAACAATCAACACAAGACGCGAACGAAACACTAGGACTTGGGCCATTATGCTACAGGACTACAACTCAAGAAATAATAAACACGAAACTAAACAAGGCGCCACAAATTAATCATTTACAAGTCCTGCAGCATAACAACCCATTCCACATTTACAATAACGAATAACAAAGCAACACTTACAGTTCACTGGAAGCCGACTGAACCCCGATACTACAAATACACGAGTATAAATACAAGAAGCGAGAATGAATATTATCACTGGAAATAGTCCTCCCAACATGGCGGAGAAAATACGACAAGTTAAATTACAATAAATCAATTATTACTATGAAACCTGGAATTACATAACGAAAACACAATATAAACATTACAAGTCTCGCTTAGAACAATATTAATTATATAAACAATTCCCTTTAGAAATTCACAATATTACGGGAAAATTATATTAACACAATTCTCGGGAATATTTCTTGAGGTTCCGCTGTTGTCGCTCGATAGCGCTAGTGTAGCACGAGGCTAGCTGCACTGCCTGTACCTGTGTCTCTGTTTAGTCTGTATCACATCTATGGCGAAGAATGTCATGTTTACAAACGGTGACGGTAAATATGCCAAAACAACAAATGGAATATAAGGTATGTAACGAAAGTATGGATACGTGGAAACGTTTGAAATATAACTGCTGAGTATTATATATATGTTAATTCTTGATAACTTGCAATGTCTGAACTGTTTATAACGTCGTCAAATTACGTCCTTCACTGACGCAGTCGGTACAAAGCCACTGTCAATATTCACAATATAATGGTTGACGATCTGCTAAGTCCTGGTAAACTGTACAATTGTAGAATCTTCACAACGTTGCGTGAAAGGAAGTGCGGGCCCAGCACACATGCAATAAATTTTAAACATGGAAAATAATAATATTATAAGTGTCCGACAGCTTTAATATAAATTAATTTTTTGTAGAAATTACAATTTATTTACGAGAATTTTTGGCAATATCAGGTTTGCTTAGGGGTGGGAGGAGCACGAGCCTGTTAATTGTTTTCAGGCAATAACCATATAAATTTTCTGCATTATTTGTTGAATTTTGTCAAGTAATACTTTGTGTGTGGGCTGTTTTTCTTGGCAAGTGAGACTGCTTAGGTCATCAATTTTAGGCCTGTTCAAATTGTAAGCTAGTTTTGGCTCATTAATTAGCTGATGAGGATACCTGCAATTATATGTAGATCTAAAGACCGCCGCACACTGTCAGTATATTCCTTACAATATTGTATACTAGGAGTCGTACTTGCTCGGCTACTAGCTTCTCTAGCCTGCTACTAGCAGCCCTGCGAGCTCAGGTACTGGATTTACCTAATTGCCGGCGTCTGATTTTTGTTGCGAGCTGCACTGCAATATTTAAGCAGCGGCCAATCAGAATTTATCAAAACAACACTAGAACTTTTGGCGCGTGCGAGTATTGATAAACATAAACATGGAGGGAAAGAATTGGATGGAAGAGTAGTTACGAGTGTTAATAAATGCTTATAGAGAAGAGACTTCTTTGTAGGTGGTGAAAAGTATATACTACCACAGTAAAATTCTTCGTAATGAAGCTTATTTTGAATTTTCTCTGAACACAATTATTTAGGCAGCCAGTACCGTGTGCAGTGAAAACATGTATCATACCTAGTACATCGGCTTGTAAAAGAAACTTGTAAAGAATCCAGTACACGAACTTGTAAGACAAATTGTACCATTTGAACACAACTTAACATAGGCCTAAACCTGGAAAAATTGCTGGCAAATCTTGATTTGCAATGACTGGCTTATTAATTATTTATATAACATTTAGTGCCTTCAGATGGCTTCAAGGCCATGATAGAGGAACACTGTACAAATAACATTCATACATACACTAAACAAGAAAAAAAATACAGTAACAGACAACTATTCCACAAGGACAAGTCAATAAACAAACTGACTAACACTGAACAAGCAGATAACTAAACAATCCACTATTAGCTAACAGCAAAGCGTATGCTCTAATAACTATTAATATCACTTAAAACAAAGCAATTGATAAAGTGTAAAAAAATATTATTGTGAAGGATGACTGTCAACTTGGTTATAAATAAATATATGGAAGTAAAATTGATAGAGTATTGTAATAAAACTGTTCAGCATATTTATTATAATTTTTAGTTATTCTATAAACTATGCTGTTTGTTGTGATATGTGGTGTTGTAATGTTAATGAAGTGTTGACCAATAGTAACAAACAATTCGAAAACTGACTTTATTTAAAATTTCTTGTAGGAGTTATTATGATAACTTGGATGGACTCTACACTCCTGCCACAATAGTTGCTGCATTATGTGTAGAAGTATAATGTTGAGTGGGAATTATTTCTGGTACTACAATGTTTGATGATAAAGTTTTTTAAGTGGTAAACAATGTGTTGTACAGTTCCCATTTTAGTAGGCTGTAGTAATGCAAGATGGGTTTTTACTTACTTTACTTCTGGAAGACTTTTCAAAGATAAAAAAGTAAATCACAACTGTTTGCTGTTATATGATATTTCGGTGACTCTTGAAAACTAATCTACTGTATCATCATGCCAACTATGCACCTATGCACATTCTGTATTAGGTTTTAACTTAGTTTGTCTTATTTCCATAAATAAAAGTATGCTCACAAATTACTTGGGATATCCATTGTTTTTGTACTGTTTTAGCATTGAGAAACGTTTTAAAAGTTATGTCAAGTGTTCGTCATTATGATACTCAAGAACTAAGAAAATGTGTTTCAGCTTCCTTGTTGTAAAATTGGAATAAAAAACTAATAAAAAATTTAAACTGTAAGTGGAAAAAATTGGCTTCACTGATCTGTGGACAAGCCATCACGAATATATGTTCATGAAGCAGATGACAGCTGCTTATTGGCTACTCATTGTGGGTCTGCATAAGTTGTTTCATTGTTATTGGCTCGTCACACTCTTGGAGGAATCAAATAATTATAGTGTCAGTTGCAAAAGTGACAAGAACTTACAGTTGTTGTGCCCGAACGAAAACACAAATTTTTAAATTCTCTACCAGTGACTAATAGATACAGGTTCAGAAACTACTGGCCCTGTTTCATTATGATTATTGTTTAGTTCTATCACTGGGTCTCTGTTCCACTAGATAGTGTCCGTTATCTTTTAAAGCATCAACTGTGTAGTTTAATTTAATGAGAAATTTTCCTCGATAACGAGTGCTGCATTCAACTTGTTCAATCTTGTGTGGTGCCAAAGATAGCCTTGTTCACTGGCTTGGCAGGCAGATGTAGGTTCAAAACCCACATTCATAAATGTGTAATAAACAGTCTCAAGTAGTGCCAGTAGTTAAGTTGTGAGAGTTGTTTGTACCTAAAGACTTGTGAATATAACAGAACTAACATGTTCCTTCTGTATGGAGACTAATAAATAAGTCTTTTGCAAATGGTACCAAACAAAATTCTTTGTAGATGGAGTCTTGATAATTGTTCAAGCAGGTGAATTACAACTGGCTTTTCTCACAATATTTTGCAACATACAGTGTAACAAATTTGGCCATTGTTTAAAATAATGGCTTCAATAGATTGATCAGGTTTTTTACATTATTAACTGAGAAATACTTGAATTTTTTTAGTTTTACTTGTTGTTGGCAAACAGAACCAATGTATTATCTCTCAAAACCAATGCTGCAGGCTTTTAATAATGGCTCTGCTTATAATAACCTGTAGTGTTAATAATTATATTAGAACTCATAATTTCATAATTACAGATCATAAAAAACATAGGTAGTAAAAGTAAATAAAGAACAAAGTGTAAGGGATTGTAAATTCTTGTGTACACCCAGTATGTAGTTTAGTGTGCTACACCCAGTAGCTCGCTGCTTGCCATTGGCCAGATGTCAGGCGACAACTGAGGCGTCAGCGTGCCCACCGGCCTGGCCCGCTGTGCTGTGAGTGCAAGGCAATCGTTAGACGTCCGCAGAGCAAGGCATGTTGAGTATGTCGCAATGGCAGTTGTTAGCTAGCAGTCCGCGGAGATAGACGTAGGTGTGTTGTTCAGAGAGCGTGAGTGAAGCGGCTAGCCGAGGCATACGAGGTTATGGCAGTAAAAGTATATCCGACCTCGATATCAGTCAGTCAGTACAGTCATATGTAGTCCAGCGATATTTCCATGGGCAACCGGCGTGCAGATGTGAGTGCCCCACAGCGACAGGTACCCTTGTTGTATAGTATGTGGGACTGTAGTAGATTAATAAATGTGTGGGACACGCACACTGTAACTTCATATGTTCTTGTTAATTGTGGCACCCTACAATCCCCTCGTTCAGGCTCTCTACCATCTGGGGCCTAGTGATGACGAACTGAGGTGGCAGGTCTGCATCACAGCAGTGATCATGAACCCGTGTAATGCTTAGGAAGTTATGAAAGTTACTTTTAAAGCATTAAAACTTGTCCAGGTACAGTGGCTGCTGTTCATGGTCATTCATTTGTTCCACAGTGATGTGAAGCTAGGTAAACAGTTGAAAACCTTCACGTAGCCACAGTTAATAAAATTAGACTGACATTAATTAAAGCTATCTCCCTACCTGAAGGACAGAACCTTTTGTGGTTTGGCCAGTCTGCAGGTTGGATTAGTAGAATGAAAACATGTGGAAGATGGTATGCTAATTTTGGAAGATTGTTATTTAACTGGCCAGTGAGAAACTCAACCTTATTCAATAGATTTTTCTGATAGCGAACTAACTAATTTGTAAGTTGAAATGACTTTTGTGACATTAACTCAATATTTGAAAATTTATAAATCATAGTTTTCTCATTCTTATTGGTATAGGCTTATGTTCAATTATGTATGCTGTATCAGTTGGGTTACATAATTTCCCACTTAGCATAGTTACTGAGAATGTAACTGGCCTGTGTAATATATTCGTTTTGGGTGCGGTATTCCAAGATTTAGTCATCTGTGTAACCTTATGCATACGTGTTTATTCTCTAGTTATACCCAAGATCACAAACTTTTTTTCCCTAGTCAGCTCCGCATCCATGTACTTATAACAAATTTGGTTTTCTTCTGCCGACACTGTTTGCTCAATATATCCTTCTGGGTGCTAAAGTACACATATGCAGAAATTAATGTTAAATGGATGACTTGAGCTTGGCTGTCATTGGCCATGTTGTAATGGTTTCTTCATGGAGAGTGGCCTGATTCTTCTCATAACTACTCTTGGTTCAGCTTTGAGTGAGATGGTCTAAATTTTGATTTTGTGCCCGTATTACATAATTTTTTTTACCATATGTTTTCTGTTGTGTAAGTATTATTCTATAAACATTGCAAGTTGTAGGGCCTATTCTGTTTTACTAGAATTTATAATAAGAGGGTTATAGTTAGGTAGCAATAATAAACAAAACATACATAATAAATTACAAGTTGTTGCGACTAGTTGTGTGGATTCATGAATATGTGCACATATAGAACAGTGCTGTTGTTCCCAACTGTTCTGGATGAAATAAGGTGTAGTAGTTTAGAAGTGAATCACAGTTTAGGTGGCCATTTCTAACATTAATTAAATTTCCAGTACCCGAAATAGGTACGGACTTAAGTTGCCAGGAACTGAACCTATTCCTAAGCAAACACTCACACATGTTGCGCTGTGTTTGAATAAGTTTCCATCTTCTATGTACAGCTTGGCGCATGAAGGCAGTCATATTTATTTGGAAATAATTTTTCTTCTGTACTGTGTTAAAAGGTGACATTTATAGATATGTGTTTTGGTTGTAGAGGTATCAAATGTAAACTTGAGTGAGATGTGCTCCATTATAATATTTCTGAAACTGCAGTCAGTAAGGCAGTCATCAGACAGTGCTAGATCCTAAGTGTTCTGCATGCTGAATTTTGTCATTTTTATGGCTATTTAACATACATTAAGAGTGTGTGGTAGATAAATAAATGCTTAAAAAATCAACTGACTTCTACGCTGTTTTCGAAGCCTATATGGGTAAAATATTCAATGACAATCCTAGATAATAATATTTGCCAACTTTATGAGTAAATATTTATCCAGAATTACTCATTCGTTACGCGTCTTCTCTTGTGCCACAGTTAAATGCACGAGGTTCTGGCGTCAGAGATTGTGCCTCAGAAGTTTGTAACACTGGAAACAATTTTGTTTATAACGTTGGCTAAAACTATTGTCTAGGATTGTTATTGTTTAATTTTCGCAAATTGGCTCAAGAAACCAACAGTTATTGAAAAATGCTTTTAGCGTTGAATTATGTACCATGCCCTCTTAGTGCAAGTTGTTAAGATAGGTTTGATATGTAGGTACTGTACAAAATCGCGACATCTGTTTAATGTTTATGTACCCATAAATAGTAAGACATTATCCATAGTACTTTTATGTAATGCCGGTAAGTAGATGGCAGAGGTAAATGAGCCAGTAGTGATATACTTCTGTGTTAGTGTGATTGAGATAGCTGAAATAAGGGCCATATTTTCACAATTCTGTTTCAAGTAAGAGTTTTTTTTTATGAACAGCTAGGTATAATGCTCTGTGGTTTCCTGTTATGGCAATTTTTCTAAGAACATTTTAAGGTTGGATCAGTACAAACACGAATGCCATAGTATGTAGTATTATTAGTTACCTATTTTTGGAATTTTGTATGGATTATTATTTCCGTAAATTAAATATGTGTGAAGTAAATAGCCTTGAAATTTGTTGCAGTGTTGTAGAACTGTAATGATAATGAAGATTCCAGTGAATTCCACTAATGTCTACTACAGCCATGAATCATCATTTATATATTCATCAGATGGGTCAGATGTAGGGAATGGTGATGAAGTAGAATCTCCAACGTCAGATGGGGACTTTTCAGAGTACATGTGGATGGAAAATGAAGAGGAGTTTGACAAGGAGGTACTGGAAAATTAAAATGATTGTTTGAAGTGAAAACTAGCTTTAGTTATCATAAATTGAGTAAGTTATTCTGATAAACAGGAAGTACGTATGGTAACTATCCTAGCATCCTTGCATGTGAATTAGAAGTCTTCTCAGTTTCATGTTTGATGTTTTTGTTGGTTAAACCTATAAAAAATGTAACTAACCTGTGTAACATCTTTTTGTAGAGACAGACTTGCCATACCTTTTTTATTACAGTATTGCACATTTAAAGATTTTTTTTATAAATTATTTAAAGTTTATGTGAAAGGGATATGTAACACTCATTTCTAGTATTTTGGTATATCTGTGACACTGATTTCTACAGTCATTTGTTTTCATAGTATTATTTTGTTTATTTGTAGAATTTTTGCAAAATGTCAGTGATTTAGTCATTTGTTAAATACACACATACATAAAAACAAAATATTAGTTCAATATTTTCTCAGTATTTGATTTCTGTTGTTTTAACATTTTTTGAAGTAATGGTGCTTTTAATATTGTCATGTTTATTGAATGTTTGATGCAAATTGCCACAGTTTCAATTAAAGTGTATACGTTGCAGATTTTTTAAGAAAAAATACATTGCTTCAGTATGAACAGTGTGAGTGGTAGACCATATCTTGTATAAAGTAAGTGTTAAAATGAATTGCATGTAATCAGTGCATACTCTTTATTTAGTGATAATCCTGTGTGTGTACAGGTTATGCAACAGTTGGAAGAGGAGGCCTTGATGGAGCAATGCATCGAAGCCATGCTGGAGGATGAGCGAGAAATTCGGAACATTCACAACCAGGCCCTCTCGTCGAACGGTGTGAGTGGGAGTGAAACCCGCCAGCCATGGAGCAACGGCAGCGACGCCACCAGGTACTGTTGCTAGCTGTGATAAGCCAGCTTACTCTCACTGCTGTGGTATCACGTTGTTGATCATTCATATCATTAAGATAATAGGTTATTGACATTGTGCTCTTTCTGCCACTTCAAATTAATTTAAGCCTACCACTGTTTTATGCTCTCTTCTGTACTCTGGATTCAAGAAAATTGATTCAAGATCCATAGGTGTTGTGGAATATCTATTGGGCAATTTTATTATTCTGCTGTTTAGTGAATGTCTAAGAAATACAATTATTATGCTTTATTGGGCATTTTCTTGGCATTTCTGAACACACCTCAGTGTTGGTTACAGCTAGAAATAATTGGTTTCTTTGTTTTGGTTTTCTTCTTTTTCTCTCAGGACTGTACATGTTCACTTACTGTCTACTTTTTAGATGATAATTTTATCAGTTTTAATGAATTAAAAATGTTTTTGTTAGTTGCTCGACATTGGAAAGGTTTGCACTTCAGTGCCAGCAGATGTTTTGTTTGTCACACCGTTAATTTTGTTTGAATAATTTTTTTTTGTTTGTGTGTGTTTATTTCGAAAACAGACTTTAAAATTTGAAATAAATTATTTTTCAAGTTCATACAATGTCTTAATTTAGTTTTTCTTTGGTGTGTATATCAAAATTAATTACAGTATATGTTAAATTGCAATAAATTAAATAGGCCTACTAATACAAAATAACTGTAAAAATTACTCTCTTCCGCAAATTAACGTGAAGTAACTGGTAAAACTAGAAAGAAATATTTTTTACCAATAGTTGGTGTATTTTTTCTATTTCAGGCAACACAAATTGAAAACAATGTTTTATGAAATTCCAAAAATAATTTTATGGTTGATGGTTTGGTACTTGAAACAGTTTTCATGTTGTATTTGGACACAGCAATTCCAATATAATGTGTCAGACAGCAATGAAGTATGCTAGTGTACAGTAAAATCTCATTATAAAGTACTTCAGATTTAAGTACTTTTCATTATAAAGTACAGTGCATCTATTAAAATACCCTATAGAGTTTTTTCCATTCAATTACTCTTCAGTATGAAGTATTTTCAATAATAAGTGTAAAATTTCAAGTTCTCTTCAAGTATACATTGTAATGAGATTTCACTGTATCATGTTACTTTGTGTTGGATTTTTTTTTTTTTTTTTTTTTTTTTTTTTTTTTTTTTTTTTTTTTTTTTTTTTTTTTTTTTTTTTTTTTTTTTTTTTTTTTTTTTTTTTTTTTTTTTTTTTTTTTTTTTTTTTTTTTTTTTTTTTTTTTTTTTTTTTTTTAAAAAAAGCTACCCATGCATCTTGAAATAGTTTTCTGTTTATGTTTGATGTTGTCCACAAAACAAGTAAATGTACCTATTTTCCATTTTCAAGTGCTTTGAAATGTAGGCCTACTGTACTTCATCATGGTATATCACTGTAAGTTATTCAGAAGTAAATATTAGAAAAAAAATACAGAAGAACAAAGGTTCAGCAAACTGCAGGGTTAAGTACTGGTAATTTGTTGACAAATGTGTTAATATGGTTTTGGGCAGGTGGTCCAGAATTATGCTTACATTTATTAATATTGTCATGCTAATAAATACTGTATTAATGTAATTAATTAATACGGTCCCATATGTTAGAGTATTTTTGGTAGAAAAGTATGATTGCATGTTAAATGTGAGGTAAGCAAATTGTTACAGTTTGGTGTATTTTCATCTGAAGTAGTGTAGCCTACATAATTATGTAAAAACTTACTACATAATTTTGAAACATGAGAAGTTTATCCTTTTGTAGTTGTTACTTAGGATCTCTTAGCTTTCATAGTCAGCACAAAAGTATTAATTTTGCTGGCTTTCAGATAGTAATTGTTCACGTAATTTCTGTGAGGTTAATGTATCGTCGAAATTGTTACAATAGGCTACCTACAAATAAGAGATTAGTTTGCTTTATTAAGTTCAACAATCTATCATGCTGTATATAACGTCTGTTATTAGCGGCATGAAATTAAGTTGTAAATTATGAAGTACATTTGGTTTCTCACCAAGGTGAATCTGGTTTCATTCTCAGTGGGGTCGTTTCCTATTTTCGTTAGTGGGAAACCTGGAAGCCATTGCAGTTGACGGCAGGTTTTCTCTGGGTGCTCCCATTGACTCTATGCATTCTGCATGTGCCCCAAATTCACCCAATGTTATTTTAATTGTGCACAAAACCTCAGTGTTAGGTACCAAATCTCTTCACCACTCCGCTAAGATGTAAATTAAGCGCTAGTTTCTCAGTGTATAATTCTGTTCCGATTGAATTCTGATTAAATTTTAAGTGCTGGGTATCAAAATTTTTTGTATTTTTATTTATGGCTAGACGTAATAAATTAAGTTGGCTCTAACTGAGCTACTGATACGTGGGATAAACTAGACTTTGAAGTCAATATGGTGGACATTTCAACAGGTTCAGCATGCATGTTTATGTTAAAACTAAAGAATCTTGTATTCCTATTGGTATGAAATAGTAAGCTAAATGGTAACACAAATAATATGAACCAAACCTACGAACTGTAAACTGTAAAACAGCTAGGAAAAAAAAAAAGAAAAAAGATACGTGTAGTTTTGATTTTTAATAACTGAACCTTCATGTTGTTGTATAGTGTGGCTAAGCAGAGTGGAGTTTGTGACATACTATTACTGTTAATTTTTAGTTTGGCTTGTGGTCATTCAGAGTATTTGTTTTTTAACTTATTTGAGGAATGCATTATTTCTGACCAAACTGTATAGTAAAGGACAAAAGCTATATAATATGCAGCCAGTTAAGAAAAATATGTACACGACTGTATTGTTTGGTTTTCGATGTAGTACATCTAACCGGTGTTGTTAAATTGATCTTTTAGCACATTTTTTTGTGTTTCTATTTTACATTTTCTTGTAAAGAATTAAATTAGAATTTTACAAGATTTTTATAAAATTTTCATATTAAAGCAATCTGCATAGATATTGTTAATTGTTAATGCTGCATAAAAATGTTTTTTTTTTATCAAACTTCAGTATTTGTATTATGTCAGGTATAGTGCATACCAACATAATGTTTTTCTTTTTTACTTTTGTAGTGAATTACCAGATCTGTGCCAGACATTGGATGACCTTAGAGTTCAGGATGACTTGGCGAAACAGGTAAAATACATTTTAACTGTTTTGGTATCACAACATAATCATTAAAAAACATGATTAACTTTGTTTACGTGTGATGCAGATTTCTGTTTGACTAAAAAAAATCATCTGTGAATTACTACATAGTATATCCTCTACTTTAAATTTCTACATTACTCTGGTTTGAAGTTTAGCCGTAATCCATATAATTTCAATGTTGGGCTATAACCAAAATTACAGATTTTGGATGACAAAGTGCTTCCTTAAGATCTGTAAGTAATGTTCTTAAATACGTCAGAATATTGTGAACTTAAATAGCAATCAGCTATTGTGTGAGGGTGGAATCACTGTTCGTATTCCAGTATTGATCATGTACATGTGGTTTTTCAGGTGAGCAATCGCTATTCATCTTACTTATAAGAAATTGCAGCTCTTAACCATGCACAATAATTTAACTGTATGTAAACTAATCAACCTGATATAATCAACTACTGTAGATGGCTGTTACGTTGCTGTTGACCAAGAATAGGCTGATATGTTTTGAATGGCGTAGGTGTTCAGTTCTTCTATAATAAACTCATTTTCAAAAAAAAAAATTAAGTTAAAACATAGTAGCACTAGTATTAACACAGCTTGCAAACAGAATCATTGGCTTGCATATTTGAATTGCTGCTTTAAATGAGACACACTAACTTTTAACTAAAACAAAAGTTAACTTGTAATTTATTATGCAATTTACTTTAAACATATTTGTGGAAGAGGAAAATGAAATGGAACATCAACTGAGCAGCATGTTTTATATTGATACATTAGTTGGGTTAAGATGAATTCAGTAGAGGAAATTGTATCACACATTAGAGATTAATATTTCAACACAACATTCATGCATGAATACATGAATAAAATTTTTGAAGGAACCCAAAAAGTTTCTGCTTTGTAAATGGTAAAACATTATAAGAGAGTAATTTACTTTAAAAAAATAGTTTTAGGGACCAAATGGAAGTAATCTTTTAACCTGGGAAATGTCAAAGTAGGAGCATTATAAGAAGGTTCTTCTGTATATTTTTTGATATTCTTTGGTCTGCTTTGGTTTTCACGTGAATAGTGAGTACATATTCTTTTAGTTATTTCTGTGCTCGTTTGCACATTGTGTAATAAATGGATGTAGTCTTTGCCTGCAAGGTCTTTGTATAAAGTGTACTATAGCCATTGCTCGAAGGCTATTTTACTGCTAAAAAAAGGCACTTTTAAAAATGTAAAATGTATACTGATGTGTTAAGGTACAGCTACAAGGCTAACTTGAAGTTTGATTTTGCAAATTTCCTCATCTAAACAGTTGTCAAGCTTTTTGGAAATACATACAATGTGAGGCAAGTAACGTTTGTTATTAGAAAGCGGATTGCAGCTGTTTTAAATCTCCAGTATTTTTTAGAAAGTGTTTAGAAAACCTAAGAATTAATATTTCCATGATACAGGAAAATCATTAGAGACTTTCACTAAGTAATGAAATGATGGAACGCAGATTTCACAGTAGAAGAAAAGGAATTAGCACTAATGGTGGTTCACAACATATTTCACTTTAAATGTAATAAAACGTGATAAAAAAAAATTTGCAATGCTATACACATTTTTAAAGAGAAAATATGCTAGTGAAGCATTCTAAGCCATTCAGTGAAACTGCCTTGGTTACAGATTGTGTAGTAAATTCACCTGAAAGGAAAAGTGTTCTGAGAAATTACGTCATCGCGAAACACAGTACTCGTCAAGGTAACAGAAATACCATACGACTTGAGCTTCATTAATGTTTCACTCCTTTTAAATTGCACTCTAGCTATGAATGTAATGATATTCAAGATGTCAGACAAGAAGTGCTATATCTTCTAGCCGTTGATGACAATTTAAAAGTAACTGAAGAGTTTGGAGTTTAGAGTTGATTCTCTGCTACTGAGGAAGATATTTGTGAAATACTGTATAAACTTCCTTTCGAGGTAGTCGTTTCTCGGAGTAGAGATGGTTCTCAAGCAATTACTAGCAATCCGAAAGGATCTTGATTCAATGCTATAAGCAAAACTAGGCAATAAAGTTTGAATTTCCAGAAAATCCAATACAGTACTTATTAAATCTTTTGACTTCATTATTCATCACTCGTCAGCAAACTCTGTGTTCAGTCGCTGAGAAGTGATCATGCGCGCAAGACTGTATATAAAACTGAACTTCTTTCTACCCAGAAGACTTTATCATAGGCAGTACTCCTCCTCTCCAGGACTTGGAAAGTGAATTTGTAAGGCTGCAGTACTACACAGAGGTTTAATGATCGGTTGAAAATAATGTTCTAAAGTTGTTTAATTTCCTTTAGAAATAAAGTACTGTAATACTGTTCCTAGAAATGAAAGGGAATTATGTACTGTTTCTAGACAATCTTACATGCGTACAAAATTTAGCCTTCCTATTTGATGTTGCATGCCACTTAAAAAACTATCTATTGGTGATTCAGAATAAAGTGAACACTCAAAAGAGCGCGGATAAATTTCTATTTCCTGCCAGTTTATATCTTTCCGCCGAATGTAAACACAAATTATGCCAGGTGCTTTTATTTACATACAGTTGTGCAACGTTTACAACTACATTAAACTGCTCCAATAAATTTTAGCTACAATATCTACTCATTAAATGCACGGGGGCTGAATATAACATATAAAAAAGTAATCTTAGTTATAAATACCTGCGAGTTAATGTCTGGAATCCGAATAACACGCACTATTGCCATTACGAATCTCCACAAACAATGACAACGCACTTCAGAAACAATAAATAATGTATTTTCTTAGCATGTGAAATAAAAAGTATGTTGTTTCTAAGCTGGCAGATGTAAAACATAATTTACAGATTACCGATGGTTTCACATGATTTCGGCAATGATAATCGTAGTGATTTCCAATACTTTAGAATGTGTATATACTGTAATAAAGCGGGTGTGTATCTCTTGTTCTACGTAAGGGTAAACTATAACCAAAGTAAAAGCAATAACCTTTTCATTACTAAATTTTTCTCAGATTCATTAAAAATTGCATTTAATTAGTTTGGTCTCCTGGGAAGGAACTGAACCTATAGGCTACTACTGAGCCTCAATTGACAAACATCATCTAAGCTGTCCTTTACAGCTTTATAGCCTCCTCATGAGGACAAACAACAAAGGTGCACACTCTGTAAACACATCTCTGTAAACACATAACAGCCACACATGCTGTAGGCTACACTATACGTATTTAACTATAAGTCCTTCCAGGAGCCAAAATGTCTTTACAACTCAATTTAATTTATAATTTATTCTTATTAAATTTTTACTTTTCCTTAGGCCCTATGCCTCCATTTAGAATAACATGAAAATAGTAATTAATAACTGACAGGAAACTGAACTTTTAAGTTACTGAGTTAAGGAAGACAGCATGTACAAAGTTAGATTTTCATACCGTATGTGAAACATAAAACAGAATGTAACAACTTTTAAAATTTATTCAGATAAGCGTATTAGGCTACAAAAATTATGTACTGTCTGGTAAAATGGCTTTTCAAACAAACGTTTGGTAATTTAGTTTAGCACAAATAATAGTAGTTGAATTTGCAAAATTCATTAATTACAAAATACTCAAAAAGTGCTTTTCAAAACAAAATTCTCTTGGAAATAAAAGTCGCAGATTCAAAATTAAAAACCTAAATATCAGAAGACTAACTGCAGAATTATATAACAGGAGTTACGGCAGAA
>PNEQ01052131.1:0-52045 GCA_003012365.1 Medauroidea extradentata
ATAACTAACTAGGTAGGGGCATTCGTTAACTGATCCTATAGATTCCAAAGAGAAACTAAACTTGCAAAACATTAAAATAAAATACAAGAAAATTTAAGTGATTTAAGATAACATGAAAGAAATAAAGAAAAGATTAATTACATACAGTAAATATTCATACTATTTAAATAATCTATCCTTTCTATAGCCAAATGCTATACTGGGGCAAAAATCTTTTCGCCAAAAATTCCCGTCCCTGGCTATTGGTACAGTAATACGAAACGTCCAACGTGCTGTGGTCAATTGGCATGGAAATATTTTTCATCTGGAGGCCCTACTTAATAAATACTTACATGCAGGTGTGGACTATTAGATAAATCTATTGTATGAGATTTTATAAGAATTTTGTAACTCAATCAACGTGTATATTTAAGAAACGTCCTAAGGTTTTTTTTTTAGAGCCCTGCCTAATATTTCTTCAACTATACTCCCTGACTATAGAGAGGTCTGGTATAACACACACAACAATAAGCAAATTGGGGAATTCGATTCTTCGTAGAATTTGATCAATTTTATAAAAAAACTAATATTTCTTGTGTTCCTGCGCTACGTTTTCTGTGCTGATTGCAGAGATAATAATTACAGAATAAGTACCAAAGAAAACAGAAAAAAATTGCTCGAATTGTACTTAAACATTTTTGTAAGATTGTATGAATTAACATCGATCATTATATTTAATATTTACCTCCTCGAACAGAAGAATATGCCTGTCTAATATTTTATCAATACATTACCCTCAGGCTACTAAATTCACACAACTGTAATATCAATATTTCCACAATAATTCTTCTAAGTGGACCAGTTTGATTCAGTTAGTCAAACTGGCCCTTTTTAAGGACATTTACAAAGAAAGAGTTACATTTTAAAATTAATACATTCTTTGTTACTTAATGATTGATGCAAACATCCTGAAATAATGCGTATGGAAAAATTAAACGTAAATGTACCATAAAGACGGCCAGCTCAAAAGACCGAGTACTAAATTTTCGACATAAAAGCCACTATAATAAAGTTTGAAAGCAGTAACTAATACGGGAGTAAGTTTAGCAATGACGCGCAGATCTTATTTCGAATTTCTATAAGTAAAAATATTAAGTATTACAATTATAATTTTTAACAATACTATTCACGTTCTTACTGATCAAGGTAGGACTAAAGTAAAGTAGAATAAGAAACTAAACGACATAGGCGACTGATAAAAATGTCTGAGGCCTGCAATAAAAACACCAGCCACGATTTTCCTAACTTTTCCAGCAAAGTTTGCATGCGAATTTCTGATTCAGCACTACTGAAAAGCGACTGTAATAAGATAAGTAATAAGATAAGAGTTTTAAAACAGGGAAGGAAACAGAAATCCCTGTACTTCTAATATGAACAGTCCTAAGTATGTCTAGAAAACAATAACATTGTAAATAATTTTCTTAAGCCATATATATATATATATAAATAAATAAATATATATATATAAATAAATAAATAAATATATATATATATATATATATGTTGAGTCGTTGTTGTATACTAACCCGGCAGGAGTGAATTCCTGAAGTCAAATAAATATGGAAACAATAATACAACATTGGACTTATTCTGACGTATGATGGAGTTGTACGCCTTCAAAGATAAATGTGGGAAATGTGTAATTGGACAATAATATCTCAGTCATATGCAACTGAGTAAAGAAATTTCGTATACAGTCTACTGGCGTAAGGATAGACAGCAGCGAAAATTTTTGTTACAAAAAGAACATCCCTTCATACTACAAATAGCGGTTGACAACACCTTTATGCTTAGAACTTCGTAACCCTTGACTTGAAGTGACTGGACATGGCATGTAGGTGATCAGCATGTAATCATTAGTAAAAGAGGTCACGTTGAGATAATCTGCTAATGTGAACCGTTTCTTAAGAAATCACATGTTTATTTGGGAAGTGGTATTGAGGTGGCCTGGGAGGTAGGCAGCCGGTAACATTTTCGGGTACTGCTGTACCTGTATATGGAAAATATGACATATTTTAGTACATACGTAGCAAGTGAACGGTTGAGAAGTTACTGCAGCAAAATGCCAATATTGCTTTGGTTACTATTTTATCAGTTTTCAATGCCTACTACTCGATCAAGACATCTAGTCGTGCCGGTAATATACGAACTAGTTGGCAAATAATGTATCACCGTGCGTAGCTGTACGCTTAGTGATACACCACATGCCTGGTCAAATTTCATTCCCACAGTTAGCCTATGTGTAGCCAGAGATACAGGCTTGTAATGCCTGATAGCAGTGTGGTGCGTCAAAAAACAATGTATAGTTATTTAGTTTATGGACATCGCAGTACTTTACGATGATGGACGATTACAATCGTATTTTTGTTGAAATTAACCGAAGACTGTGTTGATAAGTAAACAGAAATGCACTCGTGTTTAGTGAAAGAAACTTTATGGAACATTGTTTTTTCCCCAACATTTGTGCGCTAATAAACTCGCAGCAGCTGCTGTAGGGAATTAAAAAAAATATCCAGAATTTGAAAACAATCGCAATTATAGCTGAATCGCGTGGTGAAAATCTGCGGACAGCTGCCAACAAACGGAAACAAAATACAATGAAAACACAATGTACTGATGGCTTCTACTGCGGTGTGATCCGGCGAAGTGTAGACATTTTGTACATTGTTAAAAATTACGTCCTTATTCTTGAAACACGTCAGCAGGTAATGTAAAACCGCATCAGTTTTCATAGGATAAATAATCTGTGAAACGATTACCAAATGAAATTGGTTTGGTTAAAGGAATGCAAAACCAAAGGCAATTACGTACGGATGAAAACAAATGACATGTCGCTTAAAAAGTAGGGGAAAATGGTCGTGTTTGTTACTTTAATACTGTATGTAATGAAGGGACTTACATACATTTAAATCTGTAAGTCACAATAAGAAACATAAACAATAATTCCACGCCTCCAGTCTTCTTGACTGGTTTTCCATGGTTTCCCAAAATCTCTCCAGGCGAATGCTGGAATAGATTCTTTAAGGGCGCGGTCCACCTAATTTTTCAACGTCTTTTTTATTTTTATACTTATACCAGATATTTTTTTCTTATTTTATACATAAACTGTGATTAAATCTTCCACTTAGTAAATTGTTGTATCTCTCATAATTTTCGCGTAATGAATAGTAAACGTCAAAATCTGCACTTTACGGTTTTATGTGCGCCACTAAAACCACTTGTAATACCAAACCGAAAAAATTCACAGCGTATAACAATGTTGTAGTCTATGAAATGACACATATAAAACGAAAAAATGAAAATATTTTAGTATTTAATAAAAAAATGCCGAATTTTGAAATGAAAATTCCAAAATTTCAAAAATTGTTTAAAAATACAAAAATTTATTTATTTTTTATTTTGTATAGTTTAAATCATATCCTACAACATTGTTATACGCTGTGAATTTTTTTCGGTTTGGTTTGTCGGTTGGTTTTAGTGGCGCACATAAAACCGTAAAGTGCAAATTTTGACGTTTACGACTCATTACGCGAAAACCATGAGAGATACAAGAATTTTCTAAGATGAAAATTTTGCCACAATTTATGTCTAAAATAAGAAAAAATATGTGGTACAAATATAAAAAACAAATTACGTTGAAAACTGATATGAACTGCGCCCTTAACAAAGCCATTGCGGATTTCTTGCCCCTTTACCCTAGAGTGTCCAGTTGTATGTTTCTATCTGTAATGGCATTGAGTGATGACAATAACGTTAAGGTCCGCTTAAACAATAATTACAATAATCGAACATTGTCATTATACTTGGACTGGCATTTAAATGTATGTGGATTACTGTTGCCTGAAGCACAGTAGTGTCGCATCAACACAGATTACACTGTACTCTGTGAATTTCCTCTCACCTGTAACCTGTCTTCTACTCAGGGCCAGACGTACTTCCCTCCTGAGATGACTAGTTGTATCGGTCGTGTACTATATGTTTGTGGTTTACACTACAAGCAACTAGTCACAGTGTGTACGATCTAGTGGAGTAGCCGATGTGCATCTCGCATATTGTAAAATGTTGAATAATGCATCCGCAGTACGTATTCGATATGTTGAAAAGTTTCCTGCAGACATACGTTCATTCACGTCAGTTCATCAGCATTTGGGTAAAACAGGGGCTGTACACGCAAGTTACCGCAATGTTGGCCGACCTAAGTTGAACATCGAGTACGATGTACTGGACATGTTGTTGCAAATTCATATACCAGCACCCGAGGAATTCATAATGTGCTCAACGAATGACAATCGACAGTATGTCACATTTTACAGCGAGACAGATTGCATGCATTACTCTACCGGCCATTGCAGATACTGCCTTCTGACCGGCCTACTCGTTTGTAGGTTTGTGAGTGATACCAAAACCATAGTAGGCAAGTACAGGATTTCGTAACGATAAGTCCTACTCACAGATAGAGAACCGGAAATTTCGTGAATTCGTTTGAGTCCAAGTTAAACTTAAAATTCATATACATGTAAAATGTGCTAGCTATTGGATCACGGTTTATTTTACTCTCTCTGGAGAACTCCGAACCAATAGCAGACCTTCATGAAAATATTCACTGACTCACGTGCTTGTCATATATATGTATATATATGTATATATATGTATATATATATATATATATATATATATATATATATATATATTGTTATACTCACTCACTGTAGCAGCAGCCAATGTACAAGTATTTGAGGACAGAGTGTACGCAGGACTGTGCAGTCCAGCCTGCTGGTCGTTGAACCCGCCACATTTACCTGTCTCTACCGATGAAGCATCTATCTTTTACTAGGCGGGGTGTCTTCAACTTCCACAACGAGCGTGTGTGGGCTCATATCAACCCACGTGCAACATAGGAACCACACTTAAAACGCTGTTTTCTGTGTATTTTGAGCGGCACTCGCCGATGGGATACTAATTGGATAATGTACGATGGAGTGCCGCCACATTTTAGTCGCACAGCAAGTCAAGAAATGCATTTCACCACTGACGAGTGATAAGAATGCGAGTCTTGTAGTGCACTTACTATAATTATAGCCCGGTAATTTTCGCGAAAAGAATTTTGCAGCACTTTGTTTCAGTGCCTTACGTGCGCACCTGCATCTCTGCTTTGTGGTCAGTGATTGGATGCCGTAACACCCAGCGTGTGGAGGTTAAACTCGCAAATCACAGACGTGATGTGTGACAGTTATCCGTGTACTGATTGGCACAGTCAAATCAATAACGACTCTGCACAAAAAATACTCTTTCAATAATCATGAAGTTGAACTGCAGGTGTGCATGTAAGACACTGAAACAAAGTGGGGCAAAAATCTTTTCGCGAAAACTACCGGGCCCTAGTTATACAGATTTTTTAATTCACATTACAACTTATTAAAACTTTTGCTGATGATTTGATTTGTTATTAACGACATGCATATTTACAACACAGGCGAAACTCACCATTGCTATTGGTTAAAGACGACGGATATTGACAAAAAGTTATTTTGTATGTAAATAAACAATTTTTGTTTTAATAGTTATGAATATCATAGTGTTATAAACATATACCTAAGGATGGCAATAAAAACTTGTAAAACTAAAACGAACGGGTTTGCATGCAGCGTGGTGAAACATGATGATGTCCATCGCGACACTTGTTATGGATAGTTTTATCATTTAGCGTACTGGAGACAAACAAAATAAAGTTGACATACTTGGTTACGAGTATTGCTGTAATGTGTGTCGCTCGTCCTATCGCGTCAGAGCCAAAGAAGATTGGAGCACTGCACATCAATGTACAATATGCAAAGCACAAACTATACAAATTATCAGTAAATGTACTCCTTGAATTTTAGGATGTGAGAGAGATTTTCAAAATTATTTAATTGAGATTATATCTGTCAAAAAAATTTATGTGCTTGTTTGTATGAAAATATTAGTATTATTGTTCAAAATAATTTTAAAACTTATGTAAAACGTCCGTTTTGGTAAAAATATTTTCTATTGAAACAAAGTATGCTAAATTATTACTAACAAATTAATCAATATTTCCTTAAATACAAACACAGATATTGTTGTGACAGATTTTGAAGATTTAGTCGCACAATTTTGTTCCTGAAACTTCCATTGCGGAAAAAGCATTATATTTGGCTAAAAAATAAAGACTCCGTCAATAAATATTTTACATCAGTGTTACAATTTTAAGTTAACTTTTAGTAGTATT
Organism: Medauroidea extradentata; assembly: GCA_003012365.1. Taxonomy (NCBI): domain Eukaryota; kingdom Metazoa; phylum Arthropoda; class Insecta; order Phasmatodea; family Phasmatidae; genus Medauroidea; species Medauroidea extradentata. The sequence continues at coordinate 6,287 of PNEQ01052131.1, forward strand.
ACCAATTATAATCGTCCCTCATTCATATGCAATTCAAGTTGTACCATTTTGAAAATTTATAGTTTCTGTAGCATTTTCAACAAGCACTGCATATTGTATTGTCAGGTGCAGTACCACACATACAGTCACCCAACGTCTACAATTTGTATTAGTTTTTACGTCTCTTCGTCAGCGAGGTAATTAAACGTTATTACTCGCAACTTCACACAAGGCCAGCACTATGAGAGGAGTCTGTCATGATTGATGTCAAGGAACTAGCTTGGAGCGATGTAGGGAGACCGTGGATGGCCGGAGACAAGAAGCGAACCCTTATCCACCCGAATGCGCCATTTTACCCGGTTACTTATACCTGAGACAATGTGAACATCTTGACGCACAGTTCAACATCGTTACTGCTCTCTCTCTCTCTCTCTCTCTCTCTCTCTCCCTCTCTCTCTCTGTACTTCCATGGGAACTAAAACTTTGTTGTTCTTGGCTCTGAGGATTAAGCACGCTCTCGCAGGAGAACAGGAAGCTTGAATCACTTACGGTACAGGACAAAAGAAGTCGAGTTCCGTGTAACAGTTCAAATATACTCCTCTCGTGTACGTGTGTACTGACGTAGCAAGATACTACATTTATGCTGGTCTCTGTCTGTTAGCCGAGTTCCTTGAGAACATAAGAAATTAAAGTAGCATGTCTTCTCTTTTATCTTCACAGCTAGTAATGTTTTGAGGGTTTTCTGTCTTTTAAAGTCTTAGTATCAGACGATATGTTAAGTTGCGAAAAAATAATTTTGCCCATCGTATTATACGGCAGCGAAGAGTTACCACGATTTATTTCAATAGTTCGTAATTTAGTTAAAAAAGAATTTTTAACAGTTTATATCAAGAAAGGCTACAAGTTCTTAACGATTTAACAATAAATCTGTCATAAGTTTCAGTACGTGACCCGTACAATTAACTAATATATGTTACAGTTACTTCTTTCGCTTACAGTACTTCTACAACACAAACGGAAATTTTGAACATTGCTTAACTAGGAACAAAATGCTTGCACATAACTCAGGTGAAGAAACCAAAATATCACCCACAAACTGGAAATCACTTACCAAATGTATTATGCGACAATGGAGTAAAACTGGTATGTTCTTGAACTCGTAAAACACATACTGTTAAGTCACAACTAACTATTATTTAAGAAAATAATATATACGTAGTCTAAAATTTTCGCGTTAAGTTTTTTATGGAAAATACTATTTTTTTCATTGTTTATTATGTTACTAGAGTTATATAGGCACCATGAGGTAATACTAACGATACATGTGTTTTTGTCAAAGTGGATATAAACTGCAGACCCTAAATTACTAAACCTAGCAAAGTCAATGGAGGTCCGACTGTGTTCTATCCCTTGTTTAAAGGCAGAAGCTATGTTAGTAAATGTACAGGTGGCGTTTGAAACAAGCTAGAAGAAATATCGAATGTAAATAAGCAAGCGAACAAAGTTTCGAGCTAATCTGCTGCTTGAAGAGGAGAAGGTGTTCAAGGTACAGTAAAAACGAAGGTGTTATTTTCGAAATGTAATCCTGATCTGCCAGGCAATGACAAGAATTGCATTGACTTAGTTACGTTTTGAAAGTGCAGCTTTGATCTCATTTTAAATTAAAACAAAATATATAGTAGATACACATTACGTCAACTATATTACACCTGCAATGGTTTACTATAAAAAATGTTACGTGCATTTGCGAAGGTTGCATTGTCAGTATGCGAACGTGAGCTACGTATGCGAAGTGCAACCAGCTTGATATTAACTGGGTTTTATATGTCACGTGGTAGCAAAATTCCAGGATTTTATACGCACATTTCACACATGATCAGCCATATACAGGGGCCGCGGTGGCCAATTTGTCAGACCATTCGCCTCCCACCAAGATGATCCGGGCTCGATTCCCGGCGGGGTCGACCCCCGGATTATTGCTTGTGGGAATCGTGCCAGACGATGCCGTTGGTCGGCGAGTTTTCTCGGGGATCTCACGTTTCCCAGCCCATTCATTCCGGCGCTGCTCCACACTCACCTCGTACTATCGAACGTCACTCCACCACTGCTTTTGAAGCAAGAGTGGTAGGGTCAACGTTACACTGAGAGAAAGAATTGTTTCATTTTACTAAATATATTTGTTTGGGTGATGTTTGCTTCAGCTAAACAATATTTTGTTGGTAAGACCAAACTTGGAGTCCTCCAAACAAATTTATTTATTTCCCTCGACCAAATTATTCATTTAAACGCACTTTGTTTGTGACAAACGTATATTTGGTTACTAAAGGACGTCGAATAAATATTTTATGTGAACAAACTACTTGTTACAGATTGTAAACAAAATAATATTGTTAGTTATAAGTGATGCGCTTTGGACCAAAATTTTTTTTTCGATGGACTAAATGATTTTGTTGGCGAAACTCAATCCATTTGGTTGACTTGCGGAAGATGGCAGGCTGGCGTGCGTGAGCGAAAAGATGGCGAACGTTGTGTACCTCAACTTTCAAAGTATAAACTTGTGCGACAAGTAGGACGTCTAAACTGTTAATCAGCATAATTAAAGTATCTTAATTTTAGCTATAACAATTTCAAAGTGGTTTATTCGATTGATCACAACGAAAAATGCTATAAACTTGAAAACATCGCAGCTGCACGTCTCGTTCTTTGTGCTGCGGTGCACGGCAATAATTTGGTAATATTATTTCACGTCGTTTACGTTTTCACAGACGGAAGACAAAAATGTTTGAAAACAAAGCAGTACAATCGTATTTTAATATTAGGCCTAACTATTCCTATACAAATAACAATCCCGTTATCACAGAAGCACTCGTAGCTAAGTTGGTTAGGTCATGACTTAGTAAAAAACAACCCAAAGGATAATGGAACAAATCCCGGTCCAACCACACTTTTTTTTCTTAAAACTTTAGAAATTTGTTAAGATTATAAAATATTTTTTTTAGTTCTTAAAATACTGCGTGTGAATTTAATATGTCCGAAGAAATATTTTTATTAGCAGCTAAATATTTGGTACTGCTAACAAAATTCAGTATTTGCCTCAAACAAATCGAGGGAACAAAATAATTTTGTACGAGCAAACAAATATCTAATTGCCCCTATGCAAACAAATGATTTGGTTGATTCAAACAAATTTTGTTCGCACCAACAAAATTGTTTTCTCAGTGTAGTATCTGGCTTTGTGTTAGAGATAAATGTTAGTACATTAAAGCTATTGTGCACTGATTTTATACAAACTATCTCATCTGCTTTTGACCAATCCAAAGAGTCGGAAAATTTAAGTGCAATGACACTAAAATTTAAAGATTGCCACACAAGACAGTTTATCCCAATACAATGCCGATTTCATTTTCTTCATAAGTTCTTGTAAGGAAAATTGGTGATGGAAGTTTACATGACGTAACCGAAAAGAACCTCATTACAGGTAATATGTGCGTATCATAATACAATAAAAATTGTATTCTTCATTTATGTTTTTCAAATAGGCATGCTTACTGTATCCTCAGGAAATGTATTACTGGTATATATATATTTAATAGGTGTGCAAAATATTAATAATTACACAGTGTTCCAATGAAATTAATACCAAAACTACATATTTTAAACACTCACATTCAGAAATGTAACAAATATAACTGGCAAGTGACTAGTTAAGCACTAAATTTTCAGGCCAATGTTTGTGAGGAGTATGTAATCTTGCCTACAGGTTATGCTTGTACTATTCTACGAAAAAAAAATCTGTTAACCTTCAGTTTGAATTACATTGTGAACTGTTTGTGAACTAACTGTACATGTTTTTTTAAATCAATGCAACTAATTTTTCAACCGTTCAGTTGAAGAAATTTACCTGATACTTTCCTTAAAATTTTAAAAATAGGTAAAACAATTATTACTGCTAAAGTCATTGATTCTATTTATGTGCCCAGTGGTCTATTATAATGATTTTCTCAACTTCATTATTGTTTCCTGGTTGAGACACGTTGGAATAATTCTTACGCACACCTTGCAGGCGCAACCGACTGTCTGGTGAGTGACATGTTGTGTGGCTTAGAACTACTCAAGTTCGTTTGTTGAAATTTCTCCTTTTGTGACAGTTGCAAAATTACAGGTTAGTGAAATAGTTAGAGGTACGTCAATTTCGCGGATTCATTTGTCAGCAGCCTAGACTTGTCAGTTCTATACACCCACTAGCCACAATCGATTATCTATTGGCTTATAACTATAGCCGCGATTTTATGGCGAAAAGATTTTTGCAGCATTTGGTTTCGATGTGTCATGTGCACACCTGCAGCTCTGCTACATCGTCTGTGGTTGGATGATTTTACTCTCACTTGCCTTGGCAAATTATAGATGTACAGACTCACAATAATATTATTCTGATTGGTGCAGTAAAATCAGAAACGTGTCTGAACAAAGACACGCTGCCAATATCCTTGAAACAGAACAGCCGATGTGCACGTGAGTCACTGAAACAAAGTGGGGCAAAAATCTTTTCGCGACAAAATCGTGGCCCTACACAAGCAGGTAGGAAGCGATAGCACTTCGCAATATTTCCTTATTTACTACTGGCTTGCAGTAGTCAAACGCGTCTCGTAACAGCCGCCAGCAAGTCACAGACATGACAATGAAGTATACATAATTGGCGTTCAACCTGACTTGGAATGTATCTGCGAAATTTACTTACCTCTAGCAGTAGTGCTACGAGTGAAATATGGAAATATTCAAAATTATAATGCAGTACAGTCAAGTTGCAGGATGCTATTGACCAAGAAAGGAGGTGGACCATTAGAAATTAAGTGAAGGTTAATGTGAAAAAATCAAAGATAGTAAGATTTACGACGAAAATAAAAAGGAGTGAGGAAGTTTTTAATTGAGGGATCAAGAAATTGGAGCTGCCACGGGGTACTAGTACCTAGGAGTAGTGTTGCAGAGAGATCTTTGCTGGATTATAATCAAGTTTGTAAAGAGTAGTTTCTAAGAGGAGGAAGTCCCTGGGTATGATGGCAATTATTTTGAAAGGAGTCAGCACTGAAGTGAAGGAGAAGGCATATACCACTGTGGCTAGGGAAATGCTGGAATATGCTGCTACAGTATAGGATCTGCACATGGAAGTGGTGATTAGGGATCTGGAGAGGGTGCAGAGAAGGGCAGCCAGGTTGGTGAAGGGTAGGCGGAGACGACAAGGGTAGGTTGGAGAGAATGAAGCTCATTTTAGGCCATCTCTCATACTGAACGAAATGTGATGGCACTCCATGAACGACCGAACAAGGATTAAGAGGAATGAGGAGGTTGGGGTAAGTTGAAGGTAAGGTTAACATGACCCATAATAGTAATCCATACCGAGACCAACATGTTTTTCGTACGCTTGCTTTATGTATTACTAAGTTTACAACTCTTTGGCTATTTTGTGTAAAATAACCGAATATTAAGCTACTCTTCCTGTGTCAAAAATTTTTCTAAATCTTGTATTTTTATTTTAATCAAAATGTTATTTGTCAACTCAATAATGCTTAGTAGAGATGAGAACGTAAACAATAACCTACCTGCATAATTTTTCAAAAGATGGAAGGGAGAAAATAAAGAATGTTAACCACTTATCTAATAAAAACGTATCACTTGTGATTGGGTGACTGCCCAGTGGCAAGTCCATCCTACCCTATCACTTACTTACCTTCCATCAATAAGGGAATGTATAGAAGGGACAATAGTGTGAAAGTTCATAGTGTCTGGAGGACGGAGAGGAGGAAACAGTCCATGATGGAGGAAAAGGAATGGTGTGCAGGAGAATCTGGTGGACAGGATTATTGGTCAGTTTAGGAAGGCACTGGAGAGGTTGGGGACTTGAAACACAGCTAGGAAAGAAACTTGCCACTGACCGTCAGTCTTATTGATGGTTGAATGTTATGTTGGAGTTTATTTAATGTTTTCATTAGGTTTTAGAGGTCATGTGTACCTGCAAGAGTACCAGCATTGTTTTAGGATAGTTTACTCGTGCGAGACAGTTGACAGGGCTACTGGAAGATATAAGTGTGCACGGTATGCAATCCAGCGCTAAAAGCATGAGTTCACAATTTAGGTTATTCGAAGTCAATTTACAAAAATAAAAAACCAATAATCCCAGAGAATAGTTATGGCAACTTTCCGAGCAAAAATTTTTCTCGATTAACGTATTTCTGAAGAACAATTTCTAACGCCGACAAATCGTACATTTAACTCCGGCGCAAAAGATCACGCTTAAAAATTCATCATTCTGTATATATTGTTACAAGTTTGAGACAAAAACTTTATATGTGGGCAATTCCAATGAGTTCTTTTGGGATAGAGGTCTTATAATTACAAATAAAAGAGTTTAATTAAGTACTGGATTTAATAGCTCACAAAGCTACGAAATACACAAAACAGTAATCAACTATAACTCTCACAACACTAGTTATGCACACAATTACTACTGTGTCACAGACACGTTAATTAACTTTAAAAATTAAAGCACAAAAAAAGTCTACCATCAATTAATTAAACAGTACAAATCACAATAAAATTCAGTCATATATACAATCAACAGTCTTTCAAATAGTGACAGTGTATAACCTTAATAATCCGCCGTGGTGAGAAATCGTCGTGTGCTGCGCAGCACCCCGAGTGCACCGCTGTCTTCACTCTTGAGGTCTTCGGTTCGACTCCCGTCGCGTACCTCCTTCTTCGCCCGTCAGCCCGCCGCAGCAGTCCTCTTGGTTCGTCCAACACTGCTCCGAAGGTAGCCGCCTGCCACCTCACAGTAGACTCTGACGTCACCAAGATGGCTTCACCAGTCTCTCTCCACAACCATATCACCTTCCTCTAGCACGAACAATAGCGAACTCTCCCCAAATGTGTCGATTCTGCGGATTTAAACTCCTCGAAACAGTCGGGGAATAACCGCATTACAGGGGTCTAAAAATTGACATTACTACATGTTTCGGACATGAATTGAGTCACGTAGGCCGCCCTTGTAGGGTTAAGACGCAGTTGGGACAGGTATCTATGACGTAGCTTCGGCGTGTCTTCCATCACGTAGCCGCCCGGTCTATGAGACAGGGGCCAGTCCACAAAGTGTTACGAAACAGCTGCCGACCACCGGCCTCTAGGTACATGGCAACAATATATTTACTCATAAAGTTGACAAATATAGTTATCAAGTATTATTTTTGGAGTTTTTTCTATATTGGCTTTCAATAAGCGTAGATCTCAATCGAAGAATTCAGCACTTATTTGTCTACGACGCCCTCTTACAAATGTCAGCTGTTGTTAGGCAGTTTTATGCTGGAATCAAAATAGCGCGACAGACGCAACGCGAAGTGCTCGACGGGAGTAAAATAACTTGTCAGCCAAACAGCGTCGAGGCGGAAGTGCCCCACACGTCGCGTCTGTCACCACATTGCGAGTCCATCATTGCTCGTAACAACACCCTGGGACACGATCTTTATGTAAAGAGTCATCAGAATGTTGAAAGACATCCATGGTACCATCTTTATACAGAATAATAAATATCGTTGTAACGTTAGTTGCGTTGGGGAAAAAAAAGAATCGTCGTAGTAACGATAGTCATGCGGTAAGTTCTTTGTATAAAGATCGTACGATCGACTGATAAAGTTATATTATACAAATGTACCAAAATTGTATTTACTAATTTGTTGGCCAATATTTTGGAGACAGGGAAGGATAGAAAGGTACGGTTTGCAGTACAATGTTCATACACATCTAAAGTTCTGGTAACCAGCTAACAAATCTGAATGTGTGTGCCACTTGTTGCACGCAGGATTCCAGTTCCACCCATGTCTGGCCTAGTATGTCGTCGTGAACACTTTCAACTGCTGATGCTATGTGAGTTCGCAGCTCCCACAGGTCTTGGACCGGCGTCTGGTAGACCACATCCTTCACAAAGCCCCATGAGAAGAAATCCAACGGAGAAATGTCTGTGGACCAGGGGCGGGGGGCAGGATACGGGTTCTCATCTGTCAGTTCAGCGACCTGGAAATTTGTCCTTCAAAGCCGACCTAGTGACGATGAAGGCCCAGTGAGGAGGGGCACCATCCTACTGCAGCATGATGTCAGGTTGCAGATCTCCCATCTGTGGAAATGCAAACTGTTCCAGCATGTCCAAGTAAACAGTCGAGGTTATGGAAGCTTCGGCCAAGAAAAAAGGGCCCAACCACAAGGTTGAGAAGTAGATCGCACCTCACGTTCACCTTCGGACTGTCTCACACGAAATCCATGCTAAAGTAGGGGTTCTCAGAGCGCCAGATTCTCACATTGTGGGGGTTCACCTTCCCGGACACATGCTTCTGTAATGTGTTCTGAACGTCCGCTGGACCTGGGTGTCAGATGTAGATTCTATAAACCACTCGACACACTGCGCCATCTGCTGGGGGTGGCCATTTCGTCTCAGATTAACATGCACAAACATACACCAAGCAACACTTCAGGTGAACATTGTGCTGTAAACCGCACCTTCCTATCTTTCCCCGTCTCCAAATTATTGGTCATCAATGTTATAAAGATCATTGTGGAACATTCTGTGGATTATATAACCTCTAGTTTTGGCTGCTCTCACGTAGGTTTGTGACAGCTGTGCTTGAGTGTTGTCTCTCCTGGATATATAGCAACACGCACAACTGTTGACTACATATGTATATCTCCTTGCAGGCCAAGTCTCGCGGTAAGTTACACGGTGTGATAAGAGCCAGTTACCTTCTCATTGAGGCCATTGTAGAGACTTCTTGTGCGTGACTGTAATAACTCTCATACCCAACCTGCGCTTCAAATGCGTTGCAGCGTGTTCTGAGCTTCATTTTTTCTCAGAGACTCGTAAACGTGCTTCGACACTGCTTATGTACGAAAAGAAAACGCTTTCAGACTATTTGTTAATATGACTTTTAAGACATCAAGCACATTGCAAGCATTGTTTTGAAGCTCTCAAACGTTGATAAAATTGGTTATTTCAGAGGTTGTTTCTCAAGACATATTACGTGTACCGTATTAGTTCGAAACTGAGGTCAACCAGTGCATTGGACGTAGCTACAGTTGATCGTTCAATGAAATTATACAGTCATCGCTTTATTCCCACAGTAAAAACGTTACGAAGGGAACACTCCGCGCACATTTAAGTCTTTGGGCGTAGAAACGATATCATACTACATGTGCCGGCCGGCGTCGCTCATAGCGGGTCATTGTTTCTCGTCTCGCACGCACTAACACACCCATCAACAGGCGGGTGCCTTAAGTTCAGTTCAGTAAGACTGAATTGGCTTTAAATGTTTCTGTATAAGCGTTAAAGCTATTGGTTGTATTCATTAACCAATTATGTTATGTACAGATTTCATTCTACTTTTCATTTATGTGCTTTTATCTAATAACTTGTTGTGTACAGATTTCATTTTACTTTTCATTTATATGCATTTATCTAATAACTTGTTGGAGAGAGTCTTGTTTTGTAATTATTAGAAACCTCATAATGAATTCACTTTCGACCCCTTCCTCAAAGTGTTGAGTTCTTTGCCAAACAGTTTTTGCTCTTGTTCCACTTCAAACAAAATTTTCCAGATAATAATCGACCACAACGCTATCTATAATCTTAAGATTTATTAACATTTCAATGAGCGATCAGTTACCGTTACAAAAATAAAAAAAGAAAGTTTTAAAATTCTGCCGTGTAACTTTAAAACCGCTCAAACATTACTGAGTTCTAATACACATTATCTACACGAGACGCCAAATTAGAAATGTGCCTATCACTTCAAGTGGTGTAAGGCATTGTCTACGAGTCATAATACACTTAGTTTACATGATAGTTAACGGTTGTCTGAAAACGTAATTAGAGATCATGATACAGGACTTAAGTGCGACTAGTAATAGCTACAAATATTCAAGCCTGATCACGCCAATAAGTTCTAGCAACTTCCTCATCTATGTCTAAGTCGTGCTCTCACACGTCCATCACCTCGTTATAATTACAATTCAATTAACGTGCCGATGTTGACTATAAAGTTAATTATTGTAGATAACGAGAGAACATGGAATAGAATCGATTGCCTCGCAGAGTGTGTGACGACAGCTACAGGCTGGCTGGAAGAGTTGTCAGCCACTCAGCCTTGAAACACGTCGCTACTCGATACGCCCAAGGTCGTCGGCAATCCTGCGAGCAGCAATGACGCCATGTCTCTCGTGTCCCTTGTGACCTTGAACCAGGCGCCGCATCTCTGTTCACGAGTCATTACCTCCGAAGAAGCCGCGAGTCAAGTTCTACAACCTTGTACAATTGTAAGCTAGAAACAAATATTTGCATACTGAATCCAAACATACTTCCTGACAAAGACAACGCTAAAGTCATGAACCAATGTTCAAACAGCGAGCAACACTTCATGTGTGCTTTCATTAATTACGTCGCATCACACGGGCGCTGATAAGCATTCACTGAAAACATCATATCTTAGTTACAGGGCGCAGTTATGCAAAGAGGAACGAACCAACATGAAACAATTCTGAGAAACGTAATGGTAACGGTAACAATAAATTCTAACTTTCCTATTGATAAAAGCGAGATTATTTCGCGTATTGATTCTAGGTCAGGTTGAATGCCTATAATGTATATTTCACTACTCCTTCTGTGATTAGACGACATCTGTTTTAACACCTCTTTGACGACTGCAAGCCAGTGATTAATAAGGAAACAAGTTGTGGTGGCAACACGTGTTACGGTTACAAGCCAACGGATATTTGACTTTGGCCAGTGTGTGTATAGGTCTGAGAAGTCTAGGCTGTTGTCAGATGAATACGCGAAATACACGTACCTCTACCCATTGAAAAATATTTTGTGGGTATAGTCTTAATGGTAAAGTATACAAACTGAAATTGTAATAGCAATGACAGTACGATAAAGAACGTACTATTTTTGTTAACGAACAACAAAATAAAAGAAAATTGTGGATTGGTTCAGATTTACAAAACTATTTGTTGCGTAGTGGAACTGATCTGTAAAATAGCCGATGAAGAAAATATAAATATATAGGCTATGTAATCATTGTTTGACAAGAACATAGCTGAATAAAGACTTATTCCCTATGGATGTTTTGTCTTACATAGTCTTGAAAGTGAAACCCCTACAATAATTGAAGAGTAAACAAGTTATGTGAACATTTTCACTACATTACACTAAAGTAGTGTTTGTTTAATTAAACAATCTACAGCAGTTTTCATCGTCATGTTATTATTTTTCATTTGTACCTGATATTTTTTCTCTTCTTTTATATACAAAATGAGACTAAATTTTGCTGTAATGACATTATTTATCTCTCGTAGTTTTCGCTTAATGGCTTGTTAGTCAAAATTTGCATGTTTCCGTTTTAAGGACTACACTAAAACCTACTGACGTCGCAGACTACAATTTCACGTGCCCAAAAAACAAAGAATGAAAACTTTTTGTTTTCAAACAAATATGCTGAAATTAAAAATAACAATTTTAAAAATTAAATAATTTTTTTTTGAAATACAAATGAATTTTATTTCGTGGTTTAACATAGCTGAATTTGTAGCCCACAACATCGTTATTCACTGTGAATTTTTTTAATTTGATAAGTGTGTTGGTTTTAGTGTCGTCCTTAAAATGGAAACATGCAAATTTTGGCTTTAACGAGCCATTACGCGATAACTACGCGAGATAAAATAATTTCACATTTTGTGTCTAAAACAAGAAAAAAAATATCTGCTACAAGTATAAAAATTAAAACATGGTGATGGAAATTGCTGTAAACCGTGCCATTAATTAAATGTTTACACGTTACAATAATGCAATTGTTAAAAAAATACGAAAATGAAGACATTGTTCACATAATAGAAATAATTATTCACTGAGAGATTAATAGTAGTTCTTTACAATTAAATTATTCTTGTTTATTGAACATTGTCTTCAAATAACAAATTCAGGCACCCCCAAATCCATCCAACCAAATCATCTTCAAAATTTTGTCATAGAAAAGCTCTTTGCTATTAAACTGAACATTGACTAGACGTATTTCAGCTTAGCCTCTTCTATACCTTTCCACGTGTCTATAATAGAACAAGATGATCTGTTGTAAGGGTACATAGTGAATGCCGACCCCTGTTTCGTTTAACGATAACCACTACAACTAAGGTACCGCCTAAATGATGCTGCATAAGAATTGCATAGGGTTATACTCCATACGTAAAACTATTTCTCTAATTCACAGCCAATTTATTTTCTAATTTTTGTTTACTCTTCTTTTCCTGTTATTTGTATATCTTTCGACATTTTCTGTCCCAAAAAAATGTTGTCATTCCGTTTCAGTAACAACCAAAGGTGTCTTTTTCTACAATCTCTCATTATTTTATAACAATCTTCAGGAGTGTCAACATACTACTGTTTCTTCAGTATTAACGTCTCAATTTTGCCAGTGTCAATTCGGTAAATAGGTAACTGTTTTGTGATGTTTTTCAATGTCGATTGCTCCGATATTGCAACTTTCAGACTAAGGATAAGTTTAATGTTTCGGTTCTGGCCGCCACATGATTCACTCCAAAGTATCAACTCTTCAGTTCCTTCTGGTATGTTATTCAGAAAGTGTCTGACTAAAACACAAGCTGATAAGACACGGCCCAGCTTCTTGGGCTCTCTTCCTGCTTTGTCTTCTACCCATGGGTATCAATATTGCCTGTTCCTGAATGGATGCCGCAGTTGTACACCCATATTTGCCGTTTGTAAAATACTATGTTTAATTGTATCCTCCTTCTGATAATCAAATGCCAAAGAGTATGTTGATTTGTTCCTAGCAGATAGTTACATACCTTCTTTAAGCCTTGTTTGTGCTTCGTGCCACAGCTGTACATGTTCATAATGTTCTTTTTTTTTAGAGCTTCTGTTTTAGTATCGGCAATTTCTTTACTAATAATTTTTGCATTTATGTATGTATCTTTCTTTACCGATTGAATTTAAGACTGGAGCAGTTACAGAAGATATTTTTAAAAGAATTAAAGCTAACCACTTTCTCCTTTTTCTTGCATTTACATATAAGTCATACGTTTTTGCGAGTGTACTGGATTCAAATGAAAAAGGTCAAAACTTAAAAAAAAAAGTTACGAACCATTATGTAAGGTTAAACAATGTACTGGATTCAAATGAAAAAGGAAAAAAAAAAAAAAAAAGCTCTCCTGAAAAATCATTAAAATCGAGATAAGACTGTTCGTGATAAAGCGGACGATTTACTATCAGGCTGAATTTTAATACATTATTCAGTCCTATACGAAACATCCATACGAAACAGCTCGCTCGGATCTTGTTACATTATTGACCACTCGTACGGATTGGATTAACTTACCCAATACATCTACCATTTTTTTTTGCTAACACCCACCCTAGGCCTTCGAACCAGCAGTGTTACAAATTGTATAAACGTCATCAATCTGAATTTCAGAACCTTCATGTAACATTGTGTTGCTAGAGCTATAATTTCACTTAACTCTTGATATAATATGAAATTTCACGAATCTAACCTAATTTGTATTATATCGTAACCTTAATTCCAAAACTTAAGATGTCACAAATCGAGTTTCTGAGGTGGAAACACTCTTCTGTTCCGTTTCATGGTCACCACTGGTGTATTATGTTCCTTGTCTGGGATGCCAGGAAGGTCTGCCTCGTTATTGAACCCCTGAAAGTCTAGAGAAGTGTTGTGTGCACTGTACCAACGAAGCACAGCTACAGTCCTTGTGTCAGCATACTCGTGGGTTTAGTGTCGATATTATAACCAGTGACTCGTTTCGGCTACCTAATGGTAGTGAGAATGTCTCTGACTGATGTGGCATGCTCTGCTGCTGTAGGTCATGCCTTGGAGCTTTCTTGGCTTAAGGTCTCAATCATGAGTTCCGGCAATACTGTCCCTTAAGTGTGTGATAAGACTTCGCGTTCGGTACCTGTGTTATCACATATGCAGAACCTATTACTTATGTTCTTCCCGGTAGAAAACATATTGTGATGCTTTGAGTTGGTTAAACAACTTTTTATTTTTGTTGAACTGGGTGATTTGCTTCTTACTGGGAGCCGTGAGGTGTTCGCGGCCACCTTCTACCAGCCCCGGCTACAGGAGCATTTCACAGGATGGCAAGAGCTGTTTTTGTACTCCATCCCATTATTCTTTACACAGTAGACCCTATTTTTTTCTCGATGACTTTCGATGGTGTAACAGTAACGACCATATGTCGGAAATTTCCTCATAACACTTCATAATAAGATTCTTCGCTTTCTGCACATATCCCTCCACTAACCCATTTGATTCGTGAAAGGGAAGACTGGATATTCGGTGTATGAAATTCCATTGTTTGATGAACTTTTGGAACTGATGCGATTTATACTGCGGGCCTCTGCCAGTATGAAGTTCATCTAGGATTCCATGTTAGGAAATCAGGTGTTAATTTTTGTTACAATTGCTTCGCTAGTGGTTTAACTCATCATCACGAAGTCAAAATAGCCAAGAAAGAGTCAGCTACCAGGAGGTAGTATATATCTTTTTGATAAAACAATTATGATACTACACACATATATGGTCTGGATGAGACTGCCTCCTCACTAAGGGGTTCCTGGGGGCATCATTTTGAAGTTTCTCTCATGAGGCACATCGTTGTACATATTATCAAATGATATCTTGTGTCATACCTTGCCAAAAAACATTCTCTCATATTTATGCAAGTGTACCTTGAATTCTTTTGTGGGATAAAAGCCATTGTGACAGAATTAGTGGCTGTTACGAAGGAGGTATCAACATTATGTTACCTTTGAATACTAAATCCTTGAATACTGTTAGTACTTCCCGAAAGGTCTAATACTTTTGCATGTTAGCTGGTACCTGATTCCTCATACTGGCCAGCCCTGCTGAAATATTTGGTGAAGAGCTGACAGTTCTGTGCTTATTTGTATAGTGTATTTCAGTTGTGCTTTATGCAGTAGGAGAAGTGTTGATGATATCGGCTGCATCTGGTCCAATCGTAGTCATAAATATTGCTACTTGAATCTCGGGAATCTTCTTACTCATGTTAGTTGCTGTTACATACCAATTAAACTGCTGCAACCCTGATTTCCACCCTGATAGAATTCCATCCAATTTCTGTCTTAACATTCGCCATCATCACCGGAGGGATCAATTCAATGACTGTGGCTATCCGTTGTCGCAGGGTTGCAAGATCTGGTACATGTGTTCGGTAGACCTCGTCCTTGACATAACCCCATAAAAATAAGTCTAATGGGGTTATGTCATGAGAGTGTGGAGGCCAAACCATCGAGCCATCACGATCAATCCATCGTCCAGGAAAGGTCATATCAAGATACGCATGGACTTCCATACCCCAATGAGGTGGTGCACCATCTTGTTGAAATATAATATCGGGGTGATACTCAAGCGGCTGAGGAACAGCATAAAGTTGTAACATGTCCAGATACACTAAATATGTGATGGTTGCCTCAGCGAAGAAGAATGGCCCGATAATTCTGTCATGCATTAGCACGCACCAAACAATCACATTTGGACTGCCTCTGGTACACCCCATCGCCTCGCCAGGGGGTTGTGAACCCCAAATGCGCACATCATAGCGATTCATTACTCCACTGACAAAAAGGTCACTTCGTCGGAAAAGACAATTTGTCTGAGATAACCAACATCGTTCTCAGTACGTGATAGCATTTCGAACTCAGTGTCATATCCATGTGTACTGTCATTGGGCAACAAAGCCTGAACGATTTGCACTTTGTATGCACGAAACAATAAATGTTTGTGTAAGATATCGTGGAGAAAGCTCTTTGGCATCTGTAATTCACGTGAGGCCCTGCGCATCGATTTCTTCGGACTTCGCAGAAAAGACTGTGTCACAGGTTCCACCCTGTCAGCTGAGTTTGATGGTCAGCCCTTGGTCATCACCTGTTGTGCTAGTTAAGAAGAAAGATGGGTCCACAAGATTTTGTGTGGATTACCGGCGGCTGAATGATGTGACCAAAAAGGACTGCTACCCCCTCCCCCGGATTGATGACACACTGTACAGCTTGACAGGATCACAATGGTTCTCTACACTTGACATGAAGAGTGGCTACTGGCAATGTGAGGTGGCGCAAGAGGACAGGGAGAAGACAGCCTTCTATGTGCAAGGGAAAGGAACTTGGCAATTTAAAGTCATGCAGTTTGGGCTATGTAATGCCCCTGCTACCTTCGAATGGCTAATGTAGAAGATACTACCTCTAGATATTTGCCATGTTTACTTAGATGATATCATGGTCACTGGCAAAACATTTGAAGAACACCTTGCCAGATTAGATTCAGTATTCCAGAAAGTGGCTGCTGCAAATCTGAAACTGGTTCCTATGAAGTGCCACCTGTTCCAAAATAAAGTTAAATTCCTAGGGTATGTGGTATCAAATGACGGAATCTAGACTGATCCAGAAAAAAAATCCAGGACAATAAAAGATTGGCCACAACCCACAGACAGGACACAGGTGAGAAGCTTCCTTGGACTCTGCGCTTATTATCGATGGTTTGTACATGGGTTTGCTACAATTGCCAAGCGCCTACATGAGCTTACTGAAGCTAAAAGAAAATTTCTGTGGACCGCTGAATGTGAAGCCTCTTTCAGAAAATTAAAACAAGTGTAGATGTCCCCTCCAGTTTTGGGCTTCTCCGATAGTAAAGGCGAGATTATATTGGTCACAGATGCGAGTGATGTAGACATCGGTGCTGTGCTATCACAGGTTCAAGATGGAGTAGAGAAGTTTCTAAAATATTTCAGCAAAGTGCTACAGAAACCAGAGAGAAATTATTGTGCCCCTCGCAGGGAGCTATTGGCAATGGTGAAGACCATATTACATTTCATCCACTACTTACACAGAACACACTTTACTCTGCGAACAAATCACACTGCTTTGTGCTGGCTTTTTAATTCCCGAAGGACAAATAGCTCGATGGATACAATATTTTCAAAAATACAACTTTATTATACAAAACCAAGCAGATCATTCCCATAATAATGCAGATTCATTATTCCGCAGGCCATGTGACCCCAATGGTCGCCATTGTGAACGGCAAGAGGAGAAAAACAAGGGAGTGTGGTTCACAAGATGAACGGCTACATGGTGGGAGTCACGTCGAACTACATCATAGAGACCTGGGTCAACTGCACCTTAACCCTACGAGGCACAAATCTCGTCCCGAGCATTATATAATGTATATTGTTAGACCCCTGTAATTCGGTGAATCCCCGGAGTTTGGTCGGAGTACATATGCCCCGAATCAACAGATTTTGGGAGAGTTCGCTATTGGTCATGCTAGAAGAATGTGCTATGCTTGTGGAGAGAGACTGGTGAAGACATCTTGGTGATGCTGCGAAGCTGCAGGTTCATACCTTCGGAGCTCTATTGGGTGATACAAAAGGACTGCTGCTGCGGGTCGACGGACAACAAGGAGGTGCGCGACGGGAGTCGAACCGATGACCTCAAGAGGGATGACAGTGGTGCACTCGGGGTGCTGCGCAGCACATGGTGAGCCATCACCACTTCTAACTGTTAAGGTTGTACATGGTCACTATTTGAAAGATTGTTGATTAGATACATGACTGAACTTTTATTGTGATTTGTGGTATTTTATTAACAGTAAATATTGTTGTTATTTAGTTCTCAATGTTATTTTACGTTTCTGTGGCACAGTAGTAATTGTGTGCATAATTAAGGGTGTTATGAAAGTTATAGTTGATTGCTGTTTTGTGAGATTTGTAAGCTAGTGAATCCACAATTTAATTCAACTCTTTTTATTTTTAATCATAAAACCTCTATCCCAAAGTGCTCAGAGAATTGTCCACAGGTAAAGGTTTTGCCTTGTAACAATACATAACATACATACATGCATACATACATACATACATACATGCATACATGCATGTACACATATATTATATATACATACATGCAAACATACATCCATATATGCAAACATACGTGCATGCATTCATATATACATGCATTTATACATACATGCATTCATACATGCATGCAGTCATACATACATTTATACATACATGCATTCATATGTACATGTATTCATACATATATATACATATATATGTGCAAAAACAGGATGAACCCAGGAGGTTCAATTTGTTTTCATATTACCAATAATAATTTAATTGTTTTAATTATATGGGTAGCCTTCTGCCATGCTGTAGTAGTTTCGAGCAACAACTTTATAATTATATTGTACAAACTGAAGGTTTGGCACAGTTTTTTTAGTTTTCCGAAAACCTGTCTTTCAGGGAGTGATCCCATTTTACCATTAACCAATGCAGTTACCTATTTCTCTGAATGGTTGGCAGCAAATTATCCAATGTAGTTCCGTTCATTTTCCACTTAAATATAACGATAGTGAAGTTAAATTAATTGTAATAGATGTGTTATACAATAAATATTTTTTTTAAATCAAAAGCTTTACGTTCTTGCCGGCCGCACAGTTAACGTGGACAGACGCGCAAATGTAAAGCATGCGTAAAGAGTGATTATCACACATGTAAAAGAATATGAATGGATGAATGAATAGAGTGTGTAGGATTGTAGGATTATCTAATTGTGTAACATTATAAATATTATGTGAACTGTTCCATTTAATGACTGCCAGACATTTTGTTTGGAATGTCTTAGTATTAAACAAATCCCTTTCACATTGTTGAATGACGTTAGAAGCAAGAGCTCCTCCATACTATTCCGACAACACTGTGACCATTTTCAACAGTTTTGCTCGTCTTTCTTCTGACTCTGACCCCTTCTCAGTTATTTACCGGATGCTAGTGCTGCCCCTTCTAACGGACGCCGACAGTCTGATGCTCCACTACTAAGCCACACACTACTGCACCTGGTCCCACCTAATCCATCCACTGCTGTATCTGGTCCGCCCTCTTCTGTTCTTGGTTCTTCTTCTAATACATCTGTCTGTGGTAAGCCTTCTACAAGGAAACCCACTCCTCCTTCTTCCTCCAGCAAGCCAATTCGGATGCTTTCAATATCCTGCTTGATATCTCCTGCCAGCAAACCTTTTGTTGCCGCCGCCAGACTTGAGAAAGTCCTGACTGGGAAGATGAGAGTGACTTCTGTTGGTGACTGGACGTCCTTCTACACGGACAACCCACTTGACTATGATCTACTCCTCTATTCTGAAACAAACTCGCCTCCTTAGGCTACCGACAATTTACTTCTCTATGCCCAGACAAAAGTGTCGACCGACTTGTAATTCGACGGTTACCCCTGTCACTGTACAAGAGCTGACTGACAAACTGACTGCCATTGGGTTTCCAGTTGGCTCCATGACTAAACTACGTATCTCACCGACTGCTACATCTCAACCATTCCTCGTGACAACGACTAAACAAGGAGAGGCAGCACCTTACTACAACCTGAAACACATCGGCTGCTGGGTGGTGACAGTAGAGAAGTACCGCGGATCGGGGAGGGTGCCGCAGTGCTATAGGTGCCAGGGTCTGGGCCACTCCTACATCAAATGCCACCGTGACCTAGCGTGTTTTAAGTACACTGGGGAGCACTGGAGCCACACCTGTAAGGCGACACCTGACCAAATGGAAGTGCGTCAACTGCTCCACCTCACTCTACCACTGATACTCCACCTGCTCACCGACCTTACTTCTTCTCACTTTCCACCTCCATGTCCCAATGCCTGGTCTACTTCTCACAACCTCTTTGGCTCTCCTGTTCCTCCTGGCCCACAACCTTCTACTTCTGCCGCTCTTCAAACTTCGACATCGACTGCTCCTCCACATCCTCCTCACCATCTTGGGGTGCCACATACTGCTACAGCCTCCTTGTCTGACTCCCTTCAAGATCTTTCCTTTTTCTGTTCAATTTTACATTTCACCCGTCTTACTCTCCTAGCCTTCTCTCAAGCCCGCACCCTTGCAGCCAAACTTGATGTTCTCCTTCAAGCCTTCCTTTCTGTCCCTCGTGGTTCTGCCTCCTCTTAAGGTTCTTTTCTTCAACTCCTTCTCCCTCATCCCAAAACGGCATGATTTTCAGTCTCTTCTCCTCACTCATTCCCCCTATGTCGTGTTCCTTTCAAAGACCTGGCTTACTGCTGCTTCCCCTCTCTCTGTTCTTGACTATGTCATTCACTGCACCGATTGTGATGGTCGGGGTGGTGAAGTGGGGGTGGTGGAATGACTCTCCTTGTTTGTTACAATATTGTTCATCATCGTCGCTCCTTAACTCTTTCCCCAGCAGCTGAGGCGGTCGCTGTCAGGCTTCACAGCACTCCTTACTCCCTTACTTTGATCTCTGATTACCTACCACCTCAACTTCCTTTCCTTACTGTCGATATTGAGATTCTTGGTCGCCTCGATATTCACATCGTGGTGGCTGGAGTTTTTATGCTACCCATCCTTTTTGGGGCTGTCCTGTGACTAATCGACGGGGATGTTCACTCCATGAATTCCTCAGAAATTCCCACCTTTCTCTCCATTCTCCTGCTACCCTTACATTCTTCTCTGCCCTATTCTGTCGTCAGCCGAGCATCACTGGCTTCATCTCTCTTCTCGCCTACCTGTCATCTCAGACATCCGCACTCATACTCTCGGTTCTTCTGACCACCTTCCTGTCCTCTTTGACAACCACTACCTTCCTCACGCCAATCCTCATCTTCCACGTTTTGATTTCCCCAAGGCAAACTGGCACAGGTTTCCCAGTACTCTAACCGATTCTCTGGACATGTCAATTTTCTTCCGCTTTCCTGCTGATATTGACCATCGTGCTTTGTCCTTTACAGAAGCCATTTCCACTGCAGCTTCTACTCACATTCCTCTCACTTCTAACCATGTCATTTTGGCTGTGTCTTTCCCTCCTTACCTTCGCGATGCTTTGTCTCTGCAGAACCATTTTCGTGGCAGGTGGCAGCTTCCCACTGCCCATGGCTACGTAGGATTTACCACCTGCTACATGGGCGGGGCCACCGCCTGATTGTGGAATAGTTATCTGCTAGGGAGACAAAGCGTCTGCAGGCTCTCTCTGCCACCTCTGGTTCATTGTGGTCCCACCTTCGCTGCCTCCGTTCCACTCAAACCCAGATTCCTCCTCTCACGACCCCTGCCGGTATGGCGGAAACTACTCCTGACTGTGCCGAGGTCATATCCTCGTACCTCTTCACTACCTTTGCTTCTGCTCCTACGCCTTCTCTCTCCTCCTCGGAGTCCTCGGACAAGGAGGGATACCCTCCTCGCCTTACCAATCATATCACTCTCCCTCTGTTCCCTCCCGACCACCCTTTTAAACTCACCACTCCTTCCGAAATACGCTCCTTCCTCTTCTTTCTCCGACCTAACTCTACTCCTGGATCTAACAACCTCCCAACTCCGATTCTACATGCCTTGCCTCGCAAGGCCGTAGCCATCCTCACCCGCCTTATCAACGCCTCCTTCTTCACTGTCATTTCCATACCTGTTGGAAAACTTTCCATCGTTGTGCCCATTCTCAAACCTGGCTAGCCCTCCTCACTTCCCTCTTAATACCATCTTATTGCACTTCTTCCCATTCTATACAAGGTTGCAAAGAAAACCATTCTCCCCCATCTCATCATTTTTGTCGACTCCGAAAACCTTCTTCCACCGCACCAGTATGGCTTCGGCTCTGATCATTCCACCTCCCATGCCCATTGCTCGTGTGGAACTCTTGGTGGTCGAGGGTTTCACTCAACTGCAACATTTTGGGCATGGTCCTCCTTGACCTAGCCAGAGCCTTTCACTCTGTCCCTCATGCTCAACTCATTTCCCGTCTCGCCGCCACTCCCATCTCTCCTCATCTAGTTCGCCTTCTCTGCTCGTACCCGGAGGGTCGCTCTTGCTGGGTGCGAGTGGAGGGGCCCCCCTCACACCCACATCCCATTCTAGCTGGTGTACCTCAGGGTGCAATCCTCAGCCCACTCCTCTTCGCCTTACACATCTCTTACCTCACAACACTCCATGGAACTATCCTCATCCAGTACACTGACGATACCTGCCTCCTCACCTCCTCTATTATTGAACGCCTGCTTAGGGAGTGTCTCAGTCGTGGCCTTATCTCCCTCAGTTCCCAGTTTCTCCGACATGGCATCGCCCTCAATCATTCTAAGTCCACCTCCATTCTTTTCTCTCGCTATCACCCTACACTCTCACATCCTCCTTCAGTTTCTACTGTTCCTATTCCATGGTCTCCTACTATCCAGTATCTTGGGGTTCTCTTTGATTCCAAGTTCACCTTCATCCCTCACCTTGATTCTGCTGTATCCAAAGTCAGTCATGTCCCAACTCGCTCCCATTATCCGTCCACATTCTGGTACTCCTCTTGACACATGCCACTGTTTACTGCTCCTTGGTCCTTCCTTTCATGACCTATGCTAGTCCTACATAGTCCCACTCACCTCTTTACAACCTGCGCCCTCTCACCCGCACCTATTACCTTGGTCTCCGGCTCCTCATTGGCCTTTCTCGTGCCGCCCTTCGTCAAGCTCTCCTCGAACAAACCCACATGCCTCCCTTTCATTCTATCCTCGCCAAATGCACCCCCAAGTTCATCCACAAATGCACCAATCACACCAATCCCTTCATCCCGCAATTGAGTGACCCTCCCACTGTCGCTGCCCATCCGCGATGCCCGCTCTTCAGCGTAGATCACCTGCTGGACGAAGCTGTCGACGAAGGACCTGCCGCTGTTGCCACTGGGGACCCCGATGGCTAACGTCGGCCCAGCCCACTCCCGACTATAGCACCCTCCCACTGAAGACTTCCAATTGACCACCATCACAGAAGATTCTTCGTCACCACCACTCACCGCCCATCTTAATCACGGATCGACTACAGCTTCACCTTGATTGAGTGCACTCCTCTCCACTTCAGTGCACTCCGCCACTCATCACCATATCACCCAGCAGTCTCACCGATTCACCCCCTCCCTCATCACTTTTTGCTCACAAGAACACTTTATTGTCAGAATGGGTAAGTGTACATACGTAAATAGGTATACCAATGAAGGCTTGATATATTTTGGACGGGGCTGGAAGACACTTCCGGCCCCCATTAAAAAAAAACACAAATTTAATTTGAATGTGTGTTAGTGGCAAGGCAATATCAATTTTGTTATTCGAATGTATTTTAGAACAAATCGAATGTAATTATTTACATTTTTGTAACAACGATCTAATAGAATATGTCTTAGGCCAAAATCTTAGCTCATAACAAAACTAACAGCGCACTCAATATTTTAAAGTAGGCAGTCACGTAAAACGTTTACTTATCTTTATTTACGGAGTTATTAACATATATTTTAGATTTTCGCAATTTTTGTTTGGTCATGTACGGTATTCGATTTGATATGGGACTGAAAAAATGCGCAGGCCTACTTCATATGTAAGACATTGACCGAGATATTATTCGCAAATATTTTTAAGACATTTATGTTAGCTTTCCAATGCAATAACGTTGCGTCTATAACTAAACAAGATAAATTTCATAAAAGACGTTCTCCATGTAATTTTTATGTAAAATTCTTGACATTTCGTCTACGAACCGTGTACAAATTATTCAGGATGAAACACGGAGTGGATATTATGAGCCTAGTCGCAGAAACCTATGGCATAAAAGTTACTACGCAGATATTTACAACAACTTAATGTTTACAACAACTGTTATTTATCACTTGTGTATTTATTGAGTATATATTGTAGACAACATTTTTTGGAACAGTGTAAATATTTCGGTACCATATTTACTATCAACTTGTTGTAGGTTATGTGATTCTGGTTTTACTAAACTGCCGGCTATATCTTGTAGTTAAAGTTAAAATTTGTAACGTATGTATCAATAGCATTGCCACGTGCCGGCACTAGCCGTATGTCTGGGCATTGACGTAACACCAGACAGAAAGAGTTTCGTGGCCACGTGGCAACCGCCCCGTAAACCGTTATATTCAACTGGAAATAACTAAATAAGCAATAATTCCGTAAGTTGCACACATGCTATCATACGTATATAATAATGTACGTGTTGTTAGAGGTGGTAGGTTGCTTGAACCGAAAAAAGCGGCGATTTAGAGTGGAGCAGTTGACACACTGGGAAGGATTCGGGTAATTTTGGCATGGAGAGAAATAAGCCGGCAACGGATGCGGGATGCGATGAGAGATGTGATGCATGGAATGGCAGGAGAGGTACACCGCAGGAAGCCGCGGTGAAAACCTCTCTGATATAGCACGATGATAGTGTATCTCTAGGGCGGTAGGCCGACTACTATAAGGCAAGCTAGGTACTGTGTATTGTTGCACCCTTCAAGTTATGAACGGGGAATGTTCTTGCCAATCCCCAAGCCACAATACACACCCGCTGTATGGTGAATTTACAGACAGTGCGCTCCGAAACCCGATACATCCACGAGGACGAGGTGAGTTGTAGTTTCCTAACCTAACAAAGGCGACCTTTCAATTAGAGTGTAGCATTGTCCCATATTGTAAACAAATCTGCTGCTAATTTAAACTAAAAAGGCAATGAATACTCACATGCATGCTTAGGGGTCACGCATCCGCGGAGGACATTTTCAGAAGTCTTTCTTGCATTTCCCCTGCTAGATTTTTTTTTTTACTTACCTTAGAAACATACAAAACTGAACCTGACAGACGGCCAGGACAATGACTGCTGGATTCGACAGAAAAGAATCTTGGCATCCTGAATATAAACTGTAAATCTCGTAAATTTATAACACTCTGAAATAAAACAGTCTATACTTAGATATTTACTTGCGTCAAAATGTTTATGAAATTAAAAAAAAAAGATATAACTTTGCACATTTATATTACGTTAATCTGTTACTCTTATGGAAATACATTAAATTGGAGGTCTATTTGTTACATGGGAAAGGCAAAAATTTATATGAATGCCTTGTTAGAGCCATTAGAGCAGTTATAATAATTTTTATTTAAAAAAGTTAATAAGGGTGTTAAGTTACTGTGGCTTTAATTATTTTCCTTAAATGTATATTATCAAAGCAAACCTTAAGCTTTACCTGCAGTCGAAGAAGATCGTTAACTAGTACCGGGTACTGCAGACTCCATCTCTGATTGCCCATTACTGGTTGATTCTGTACACGTAGGTCTGACCCAGGGTTTTATCCCCAAGTTGTTGCATCGTGACCTAAAACAGAAACAGGAGAGTAAGTTTAACAAAATTCACTGAGTAAATTATCTGACAACACTGGCTACAGTCATATGAGATAACTTTGTACCGGTCAGGGCAACTTTGTTCCACGAGCCTAGTTTAATTTCTAATGAAGTATTTCAGAATTTAATAATACGCTTGTGTTCTAGAGGAATAAATTTGTTAGCCTTACATTTTTCGTAGTGGTTGAATGTCACAAAGCTATTATATAACAGAAAATCCCCGGTACAATGTTACCCCAAAAGGGTACAAAGTTACCCCAAATGACTGTATGCAATCTCTGAGGCCTGAGGAATTTAATGCTCATCTGATTCTCACTGCTTGAAATGAAAGGTGTTGAGTCTGTTATACTTTTGAAATGCAGTGGACAGAGGTGACAAGGCAGACGTAGGTCCACCTTAGTAGCTATAGCATTACACATTTTCTGTACGTTGGCAACTGGAAAGTCATTATTACACGCTTTCCGAGAGCAGAGTAACTAGGAAGTGAATGACAGAGTGCAGTCTACTACAGCCTTTGAACCAAATTGATCGAAATTACATGTCACATTGATGTTACCTTTGCCGCTAACATCAGCCGATGTTACTAACTTGCAATCTTTTATTAACTGAGAATGCTAATCGGTAACTGACAAATGATGCAGAGGTGTTTAGACTGAGGGCAGAGTCTACTGATAATCAGGAGGTGAGGTAGTCTGAGTAAATGTATATGACAGGTAACTGCAGTGAAGAATGACAAGTTATGTTGTGATTAAAAAAATACATGTATGAATACAAGGCATTTATAAATCTTAAAACATTTGTACATTCCGTAAAAGTGAACAAAAAGTATCCCAGTACAAACAGTGCATCTCTCCACAAACTGTATTACAAATATAGGCCGTTCACGATAAAGTGAGCACTGTAGAAAATTTTCTTTCAGCCGTTTTGTAGTTACCTTTGCTATTTTTAATGTGAAACTTCCATGTAAATAAAAACTAATGTAAACGTTTCAACATTCTCAAAATTTAACCTATATTGTCCAATAAAACATATTTTAAATTAATAACAAGTTCTGCTGAGTGCTAAGTTTATAGTGAACAGCCTATAATTACCAAAACTGTTAGCTTCATTAATTTTGTCATTTACTAAAAAAGCTATTATTAGTTACAGAAGTGAAGTACTTAGATGTCACAAATATTTTTTCTGTTTTGTAACACTAGCATAATTCATTAGTTCTGA
This sequence comes from Medauroidea extradentata, assembly GCA_003012365.1. NCBI lineage: Eukaryota > Metazoa > Arthropoda > Insecta > Phasmatodea > Phasmatidae > Medauroidea > Medauroidea extradentata. The sequence continues at coordinate 32,788 of PNEQ01052131.1, forward strand.
AGCATATTGCTGTATTTGTTTGCTTTACAAGAGAAAGCAAACATATCCAAGAAAAGCGGCTATAAAGAACATTCGTAAGAACCCAGTAGACCGAGGATTAGGACATATAATAATTCTAAGACGCTTTAAAGTGTACGTAAACTATCATACAGTACATTTATATTATTTTTAAAAAATATTATCAGATTTAGTAACTGCTGAAGAGTTAATAAATGCTTAAATAAACCTTAGTTTTATATGTACTAAGGTAGCCAACAAGGGAATATACCAAGAACACGGTACACCAAATTTCAATCTTAAAAATTCTGTGTGAACAACTGTGTGTCACATGATAACTGTCATTCTAATACCTATGAATACTGTGTACTACGATGTTGTACTAATTGGTAGACAAACACATACTCAGTACTATAACTGATGCGGTATTTCAGGATCTTCTAAATAATAAACATATTTTTTAAAAGTAATTACCATAATTATACTATCATAGTATGTACACGTGCGTATTCATTCCCCTATTTGCTGTTGTGGTCCATTATACTCTTCAAACGCATCGTCAAGGAGTCTAACTTTGCTTGGCATTGTTGCCAGCCTTTCTCACGTAGCACTTGCGCCAGTAATTCCCAACAGTGTTTGTGGATTCTGTTTCCCTTCGCAAACAAGTGCTTCTCCTCGTCGTATGTTCGTGGGAATAGAAGTACTGTCTCATGAAGCCTGTTGTTGACTGCTCCAGGATCTAGAACAACACATTTTACTTTATTGTTGTCAAATCATGTAAATAGTTCAGTGCACACACATACATATCCTTCTTGTACTCACTCGTGTCTCAGTTACAAATGCCTATTTAAAACTAGAAAAAAAAAACCAAAGGTTAGATTTGCCCAAAATTAGAAACTTGTTAAATTATTACAAAGAGAAAAACTGACTCACGCAAATTCTGCATCTGCGTATTTTTTAATATTTCAAAAGAAAAAAAATCGAATTACACAAACACAAAATCTTTATTCAATCATCAGTTTGATGTTACAGATATTAATGTCACTGCTCAGGCCAACAACATATAGAAATTCATTTCATACAACTTATGCACCAAACTCACAACTACGTGTAAGTAACGGCCACAATGGTTCACAAAGAAGTAAAAGGTTAAAATCTTTACAAAGTATATTAACATGGCTTTGTCGTTCAGTGTAGATTATTTAGTGGTATCTGTTAAAGTCTAGCACCAGAGAAGTGCTGGAGTCACAAATCGGCTAGGTCAGGTGATTAGCGTAGTAAAACACGTACACATTTGTAGTATTCCATCAAGAAAACACAAATACTTCTATTCAAATTAAAAATACATTTTTGGTAAATGAAAATACTACACTGGTTGTTCATGTGAGCTAAATAATTTTAATTTATTACTGACACACTACCAGTGTTAAAGAAAATCTTACAAAAGTAGGGAGCTGTGTATTTCTATCTATGTACATTTCCTGTTGACAAAGCGTTCTTGGTTCTACCACTAATCTTACTTATAAAATGTAACCTTAGTAGCTGAGAATACGTAAACAAAACATCAGAAGCAATACCCAATTTTAACAATAGGCATTTTTTTTATTGGTAACTGATTCAGTGAGTTCGGGGGTTACGCGCTTGTAGTTACTCTGTTGGTAGTAAATTCAGAGCGAAAGGTAAAATATATTTTACGAAAATGTAAAATAACTGTATACTACCGGTTTTTAAGTGAAATAAACGTTATGTTTAAAAATGGATTCACAAGTGAATATCTATGAATTTCAAACTTGAACAAAATGTCTTAAGCAGCATTGTTATCTGTCTTGAAAGTAAACGTTTTATTCAAAGTGATACTTTTTAAAATCACTTTATATATAAAACAAAGGCGCTTTCTTATTGAGGCTGAAAATATCTGTGCAGGAAGATGTCAATGAATTTTGTTTCTGCCTTCAACAAAGCGACAGTAACAGCAGTTTCAAATGTCCCTCTCACTACACTGAAAAAAGAGTATAATTGTAGGTATCATACTACTGTTAAAATAGGGACAACAAAACAGTTTGGTTGTTGGTACTATTCTGGACAGTTCCTTCAACAATCTGTTTTGTAGAACAAACTAAGAGCTTTGTTGCTGTTAACTTCTACAAAACAGATTGTTGAAGGAACTGTCCAGAGTAGTACCGACAACTAGACTGTTTTGTTGTCCCTATTTTAACAAAAGTATGGTAACTACAAATATATTCTTTTTTCAGTGTATCAGTAAATTTTGGTAATTTACAAGTGGTTTCATGCTCACTTAAATACAGCATGTTACAAATTAAAAAATTCGCCTATTTTGAGGTCAGTAGTTTATAGAACAAAATTGTGTAAGATGAACAATAAATACAGCAATCACTGATTCTATTAAATGGCTAATTGCGTCCCTATATTGGATGGAAGTAGAAGCTGTGAAATCTGCTGGTGATAATATGGTGGCTTTCACCTGAACTCTTGGACATCCAGGACGAAGAGATCAAGTCATTCATACGATACAGAACATCCACTCACTAAATAAATTAAAACAATTTCGTAAGTTAAGTGTACTTATTATGCGGATCATCCTAAACTGCACTGTGGTTTTCCATCTTCATGTGTTGCTGTGGTACACGGGCTTGGAGGTGGGGGATCTATGTAAAACCATTCAAACTTGTCTTATTTCTAGTTTACACTGACATATTTTTAGTATACACTGACATAATTCTAGTGCACACTGACATACTTCTAGTACACACTGACATATTTATTGTATACAATGACATTTTTCTAGTATACACTGACGTACACACTGACATATTTATTGTATACACTGACATATTTCTAGCATACACTGACATATGTCTAGTATACACTGACATATTTCTGGTACATACTGATATGTTTCTGGTACACACTGATATATTTCTAGTATACACTGACATATTTCTAGCATACACTGACATATGTCTAGTATACACTGACATATTTCTGGTACACACTGACATTTCTAGTATACACTGACATATTTCTAGTATACACTGACATATTTCTAGTATACACTGACATATTTCTGGTACACACTAATATATTTCTAGTATACACTGACATATTTTTAGTACACACTGATATATTTCTAGTATACACTGACATATTTCTAGAATGCACTGACATATTTCTAGTATACACTGATATATTTCTAGTATCCACTGACATAATTCTAGTATATGCTGACATAGCTCTTGCATACAGTGACATATTTCTTGTATACACTGATATATTTTTTGTATACACTGACATGTTTCTAGTATTCACTGACATATTTCCAGTATACACTAACATATTTCTTGTACATAGAATAAGAACATAAATGTGTACAATAATTTGAACACTGCGTACTGCAAATAAACTTTCTGTATAATAAATAGTATTTTTTTTCGACACAATACAGTTCTGAATAAAAATAATCTGTTATGAGAAAATACACAAAAAAAAACTCCCATGAAATTATATTAATTTTTACTCACCATTGATATACTCAATAACGCTACGTGTCCAAAATCACCCCATTTTACAGCAGCTTACTATAATCTCACTGCATTGAGTAGTTTGTACACATAGCAACTTCCTTGTACTAGGAGATTCACACATTCAATACGTAAAATGCAAGTATGGTATCTGTATTCAGCTCTATTGGGAATGATTTGTGTAAAATTTACTGTGCTGTACACAAAAGAAATATTACACATTAAAATGGGAATTAGTGATTCTGGTGGACAAAGCCCTACGTCCAATGAAATTATGTAGGAGAAGGAACAATAGTTTCTTTATTCTACAAACTACTTTACCTTTTGTCAGCTATTAAAAAAAAGTGTGAACGCAAAAAAAATCGTGTTTGCATGCAACGTATAGACTTGCAAGAATAAATAACAAATAATACTTATCCTATAAGTCCTTGTATGCTGCCCTCTAGTTAGCTAGATGGCCATTCACACAGCACAAATCCACTACAAAATAGTTGAACAAGGCACTCAGTCTCAAAATCCCATGTAAACTAGGCATTGCATTACCTCACATTCTTACACAGCTAACATTACAAAATTGAGGCCATTCAATAGTGTATAAACTAAACAACACTCAGTTTGTAAGTTAGACCTCATTCATGCGATGAGAACATTTTTCAAACTTGCAGGGAAGTTATAGAAATTGTGTTATTGTAGACCTATTTAAAATAGATCATTAACTACAAAATTATGAACAGGCCACACATTTCATATAACTCACGACATGGATGCTGTACTACAATGATGAGATACCAAGGATGTTTGGCGGTGAAGAATTTAGTACAATACATTCACTGTGTTGAATAGCTTTCTGTGGGCTATTTTTTCTGTCACTGCAGGTGAGCAGCAAGCAGTTTCTCTGCGAATGCTTTGAAGGGATCGGGAGAATTTTTATAAATACAAAAATTGTTTGAAGTTTTATTCATTTATTCATTATTCTGCACTCTGATCGCAGTTCTGGAATATGTAGTCTTTTAAGGATATCAAATAAAAATTTAACGCAAGTAGTGAGGTGATTTTTAACAAGTTTGTTACAATACCAATGCTATTTAAACCACACAAACACAAGTAGGTTAATTAATTCAAGTTCCAAACACTTCTCGTGCCAAAATATTAATGCGTGCCAGTAAATTTCTTTCAAATACCAATGAATCTATTTTCATATTTCCTGGTTGTGAGTTTTCCAAATCTTCAGATGATAACAAGAATGTAATTTTGTTAGGTTTATTGCTCTCCATTGTCGTCATAATTAGTTGTCTGCACGCCAGTAGATTCAGCAGGACGTGACTCTCTAGTAGCTTCAGCATCTAAAGGAACGCTTGTCTGTAAATTCCACTACTGTCAGCAGCTAACGAAACGCGGCCTGTCTAATACGACCAGCGTTGTAACACAGGTTGCGTACCTCGCAGGCAACCAAGTGCTACCTCACAATGTTTTATCAACAGTCAATAATCAAGTGTTCCATGAAGGTGACATGTGCTGTGCATCTAATTATGAATATTACTTCTTAGATAACATAAAAAATACTCCAATGTTACACACATTGGTAGGATAAAACCATATCACTTTTTTTTTTCAGTGTATGGAATGTAAGTACTCCACAATATTGTGCGAAAGCTTAAGGTCTACGTAAAGTAACAACAATCACAGAATTTGGTTTTTAATCTCCAGTAGGGGTTATTATTTTGAGTTCAAACCATTTACAATAAATTACCGTATTTTTAAGGGTGACTATAAACATTTGTGAATATGAAAAACTGTCTATGTTTGTAGTTTAACGCAAATAATCGAAATTGTACGGTGCGTTTTTAATAAGTAAATGAAATTTACAAAGATTTATTTGATTTACATTATTTTATATTGTCTTTTAAATATTAAATCTACATCACCAGAAGTGGACAGAGATGTTTTAATTATTTAAGTTTAACATTTGTGTGATGCTATTAGCAAGGTTGTTGTATTTGCACATTTTTTAAATGATTTTATTTAATTTATAGATAGCAAAGATATTTCGTTATTATTTAAACCAAAATAATTATTTTACAATATACAGCCACCAAATATGTTTTTCTGAATTTGAAAAATATGGATTCAATGGTAATGAAGGTTGGCAGAATGTAAGTGACAGTTTCCTGGATAATTTACTCTAGATACGCGTTTTTGAATAAGCAAATTAAAATTATGTTTTAATGGAAGCACCGACTTCAGAAAACTGTATTTTAAACTACTAGTAAGAGAGATATAATATTAGCTGCTTACTGCATGTAAAACGAAAGTTATTTACATTTGATATACAAAACAAGCAACATTTCGCTTTCGTCTAACACCAGCTGTGCCATATAGGCGTTGCAATACCCGTGTTTCTATCTTTGGCAGAAACCTACGTGGTCGCACGCTCTATCACTCACCAAAGTTTAATCGCGATCAAATGAATGACATAAGAATGTAGCATAGAAGACCAAAAGGCAAACATTCATACATTCATTTTTATTCATTAGATTTAACCTCGTAAATCTCAGAAAAAAAAATTACTGTTAAAATATTCGTTAATTTTTTAAAATAGTTTTCATTTAAATATAATGAAACTATATTTTACTGCGATGCATATTTAAATTAAAGCATTTTTCACATAGAATTTGAGGTTTGTTCATATAGTTTCAGTGTTAACCTGACAAAAATTATGAAGTCCATTTTGACTGTATTTTATAATAAAATCTAACGAAATTTGAAAATAAAACTAATTCGAGGCTAATATGTCAAAATATTATTATTGTTATTAATAGCGTTAGTATTATTATTTATACTTAGGCTACTCACACTGCGTTCTTTGGAAAATGGCTAATCGAAATTAAAGAAGAATATTTTTCCTATTATATAATATTAGCAGTGCGCCCGCGGCTTTGCTCGCGTGTATTTACTCACAGCACATAATGTTTACTTTAATAAAAAAAAACATATTTGTATACCAGACAGGTAGTTCAGTCATCAAGTGCTAGGATGATAAACATGATAGTTGAGTTAACTCTGCTGCAGGATAAGTAGCTATAGCTGTCCACGCGAAAAGCAGACTTAAGTTTGTCCCTGTCACTGACACTGGGCCTTATCACACCAATGTTGACGTTGTGAGGTAATTACAAACTTTTTATTATAAGAGGGTAATCGAATGAAATACGTAGTTTACGTGGTACCAAGACTGATTTCTCCCGAGCTACAAACAACTGCGCCACATAACGTCGAAGTTATTCATGAAAATTAATTTAAAAATAAAGTATTAATTTCCTGAGCTCAAAGAGGTTGTACAATAACACGCCTCAGTATAATTGTAAAATTAAACACCTGTATAATTTATTTCTCGCTGGTCTTAGTTGCTTCTCGGACCGTCTTCCTTGAAAGTTTATATACTAAGTTTTCTTCTCAATAATTAAGTTATCTTATAAAATAAAAAAACTTGCATAACTCTTCTAGGTTCTTACGTAAGCATCATTATGACGCGAACAAGTCCTCAATATCTCTATTGGTTATGGTAAGTATCATCGGCTGTCAGAAAACAAATTTAATGCCTTTTCATCCCTTTAGGTGTCGAAATTCGAAAAATCCTACTTTTACAGCTTAAATATTTGTACAAATATCTGAGTGAAACGAAAATCACGATGATAGCCCTTTCAGTCGAAGCAAAATCGATCATTCATCAAAAATCACAATCACTCATGTACTGTACTAAGAGTTCAAATATTAAAAAATTTTGAAGTTTTTTTACGACCATTTACGTAATGATCATCCTGAAGAAAAAATAAACGGAATATTTCGATGTGTTCGATATATATAAAAGATTTATCTAAAACACATTCCCGGTCTTTTCACCTCCTAACAGACCGAATTTCAAAATACCTTGAATCATATTTTAGACTACTTTACTGGTAAATCTTGAACGTGAAAAATACGACAATAGCACGTTGGGTTCGTGATATATCGACGATTAATTAAAAACACATTTCATCACTTTTCACCCCTTTTCACCCCCTTAGGTGGAGAATTCAGAAAATTCATGGAATTGCTTTTCAGGTATTTGAGTGAGATTCAATCAGAAACAAAATTCACGTCGCTATATAAAATTCAGTGGGATCGATATATATCGTTTGTGAATCAAAAACACTTTTTCCCTTTTTTACCTCTTTGGGGCCGAATTCGAAAATTATATTTTAATGTTATTTGTGACATTTACAAAATCATAAATCTAAAGCAAAGATCATTTTTATATCTGGATTGGTTCGATAGATATGGAGGAATAATCGGAAACACATTTAACATAATTTCGCCCCCTTAATTAAACAATTTCAAAACGTCTTGGAGTCCTGTCATAGACATTTGTATACGTAACCAATTGAAGTAAAAATCACGACGATAGCCAACTGTGTTTCAGTGATACAGACGATTTATAAAAACACATTTTGCCCCTTTTTACTGCTTCGTGTTCGAATTTAAAAAAAAAAATCCTAAAACCACTTTTGGGTAATCACGTAACCAACATTTTGAAGTAAATACCAACTCTGTATCCTGAAGGATTCATTAGATATCGATATTTAATCGGAAACACATTTAAGGTCTTTTCACTCCATCAAATGTTGAATTTATAAAAATTCCTTAATTTAGCTAATATGTATTTTTACGTGTGTCAAATTTAAGTAAAAATCACGATGATGGGCTGTCCGGTTCGAGCCCTATCGACGTTTCTTCGCAAGTTTGATATGTCAGTCAGTCAGTGTTCTGTTCTAAATATAGAGATGTATTGATGATTATCTTATGTTTGTAAAAAAAATATTTGCAATGGACTTAAAATTTTACCCGCTGACACATTCGTAAAAAGAGAGACAATTGATAATTCAAAATAATTATCGTAGAAAATAATAATTTATTTTGAATTGATAAAATATATTACGTACTGTAAACGTATTATTAAATTTAATTTTTTACTAGTGTTTTATGTCATTCAGCAAAAAGAACCTGGTCAAACACCGCTTACTGCTGTATATTCGCATATTGTTTATTCTGACAGTCTGACACTAAATGTGAGATAACTTTTTTGGTTGAAAATGCGTGTGTGATGTACACTCGCTCGCAACTGATCTCGGCAGCTACCATAATCGAACGAATTAAAGGAACAACTGAACAGAGCTAAAGTTAGAATTACGAGAGACTATGGTCACATTATTAACATCACAAAGCTAGTGTATGACATGTAATAAGCACATTAGACATACGCCACCGTACACTTAATTTAAGGTCTAACATACAATAAATAACATATTTTTGCTATTACTAGTACTGAAAAAAACAAGTTTTCATTAATACTCACTTCATAGCCCTATATGTGAAACTTCCTGTATGTAAATGACCCTCGTGAAGTATAACAGTGATAGGGCTACGTGATTTCAGAAGAGTTATTCCTTGCTATTCATAACCTTAAAATATATTTAAATATTAAAATGTTACACAATCAGTATATACAGTGTTTGCATGGAGAACCATCACGTGTAAATATTGAGTTAGCTAAAGTTGATCTTTGTTATTTCACTGCAAGAGGAGTTAACAGAAGCTACCCCAATGAGTTGACATAATATCAGGTAACAGAACGCAACACAGGATTCACCTAACTCAAACAAATATATTCCACAAAAACATTTACCACGTGAATACCGCAAGGAATACATTAGCTACAGAATATCTCTGACAAACAGGCTTCAGAGTTTTGCTGTACCACAACAATTTGTCAGCAAATACCTACTTGAGTTAACGCACTTCAGGGGCGTTAGAGGATGAAACACGAGAGAGCAGCAAGAGCGACCTTGAAGTGCTCATCTAATGTCGCATTGCCACAATCAGCCAAGCGCTGAACTAGCACGCAATATTCCCGCCGATTCATTTTTATCATGGGACTTTAAGTGGAGCCGATATTATTATATTGTTGGATAGTCTGTAGAAAATTCCAGTGCACCCTTATATCTAGATTTCTCATACATCCAGTTAGTACATTGTGAAATACGGCAGCCTGAAAATGCTTTTTTAGACGTGTTGGAGGGCATAGAAACATTGTATTAATGAGCACAGTATCTTCAATGACGTTCTGTCATTGTCCGAAGTTTGTTTTGTTTCGTACACTGGCACAATGGGCACATACTGGATAACGTCTTTAAAAAAAACGTATTTCCCTGCACATTACAACTAGTTTTAAGCGTGTGGTGTGCGGTGTACTTAAAGGCACCGCCTACCCGCGCGTGAGAGGCTCAAAAGCGACGGAGCAGTAAGGTCGACCTTGAAGCGCGCATCAAACGCCGCGTCGCCTCAACGAGCCAAGCGCTGAACTAGCGTGCAAGCTTCCCGCCGAACGGTTTTTACTATGGGACATTAAGCGGTGACCATATAATTTTATTGGCGTAAAGTCTGCAACTAAGTTCAGTGCAGGTCACAATATGAGTTTCACATACACCCGGTTAGTACATTCTGAAGTACGGAAGTCTGAAAAGGCCATTTTTAACTATGTTGGAGGGCTTAGAAACAATGTTTTCAATGAGCGTGGTGTCTAAACAATGAGGTTCCGACCTTGTCTGAAGTTTGTTTTCATTCCGTACGTTGACACAATGGACACACGTGGTATATTTTCGTAGAAAAAACCTGTTTACGAACACACTGCAACGCATTTAAAGCGTTAGGTAGGCGGCCGCATTAAGACGGTCGCCAAGGAGACATCATGTCATGTAAACACACCAAGACTGTAGCGATAACCTACTGCACTGATGTGCGTTGTATAAAAAGCCCGAGTGTGGTCACAATCACACATCATACTAACATATTTTGCCCAGACATTTTTCTTTAAAACTTTTTTTAAATCCCAATACGTTATAATAATGTACAACTAACTAACTGTAGTCGCAGAGAACAGCTTGCCCCTACACTCTAGCTAAATGGCAACCTGCAGTACTTTTGTGATCAGCAAGAGGCAGACCTACAAGGCGCCAGCTTCCTATATAGAACCTTGCGCAGTCAATCTTCTACACACCAGAATTTACACAAGTAATGCATGCAACTACAAACCTAGAGAGCTGACCTATGAAAACACAATATTAAAAAGTTGTTAATGTAGTCGAGACTTCCTATTGTGAGTAAAATCGAGAATCAGTAGTTACACGATCACACAGTATGATGCTATAGCGACCTCTACTCTAGTTTCCGCTAACAACAACCCCCAATTCAGTATAAATTCATGGACTGAACCACACGGAAGATAAACAGCACTATATTAAACATGCATGCACTTCTTAATAAACGTTTCTCTTATAATGAAAGTTATACTAATTTTCGGCCAAAATGAAACCTACACATCTTACGCGTAAGAAGAAAATAAGTAAATATTGGCCCGTAGCTGAAAGTACACTGGTGTCGGCCATACAAACAAGGTAAACCTAGGAGAGCAGAAACTAGCCACAGGGACTATATGTGACCATTACATTAATGTTGACGAGACGTGCGTGGATGTCTTTCACCAACCTACCATCTTGTCGTCCATGCACATGAAGTACATCAACTATACTATTTACTTGACACAATACAACGCTCCAAAAACATTACAATATTTATTTCGTTTCAGCTAGTACTATTCCAAAAACATATCAAAGTACTGGCGTAAAGAAGGGTTTAATTTTTGTACACAGAAAACTTCCTATGCACGTAAATATTCTTAAACAGTCACAACAAACCGTGACAATAGTACTGATATTTGGTAACGACATGCCAGACGTAACGCCATCTTTGGAACCTAGGCAGCTGCTCACAAGCCAAGTCTAGGTTTAAATCCTTAATTCTTAAAGAAAAAATTCAATTACCTATTATTTCAAAAGGGAAAGTTACCTGTTAGGTCGCTAGGAGCCTCTGTCAAGCAATGTATTCAGTATTTCAATGCCTGCAAGATACATAATAATGTGTCTTGAATTGGGCGAGTAAAATACTTACGCAATTCCGTAAAAACGAATAACATTTTTCTCATCATCCTAAACACGGAAAACATATGCATCGAAGATGTGACAACATTGCACGTGGCATTCTTTTAGGATTACACAAGTCTGTTTATCCGCTTATGTGAGCTTTACAGATATGTATGACTCACATAAGCGGATAAGCATATACATATCTGTACCTCGGAGGCATAAGACACTATGTTACAAAATTCATGTTTTTCAGGAGAGCAGTTTGAAGAGCGTAATTCACCGGTGAATCCAGCTGTTTAGCGCCTAAAAAGTTATTTTGACACAGCACTGACTTTGTGTTGTATGCCACTACAAAGTACTTTAAACTGTGGTCATGTTTACGGTAAAGAGTTACCTTTCGATAAAAAGTGGACATGTTGTCTTATGTCTCCGAGGTATGTGTGTGTATATATATATATATATATATATATATATATATAAAATTATATATATACGCACACACACTTTTAAGATAACAGATTAGACAATGGTTGAAATGTTTCCCAGTTGTTATAATTTCTTTCTTACTTTCCAAGTTAATCGAGACTCTACGGATATATCTGTTTGCAAAAATGCTCGTATTTTTTTTTTTTGCCTTAACATATATTAAGTTCAGCTTTACAGTAGCTAAAATTAGTGTTTTCTAAACTTATTTGAATAAAGTAACAGACGATACGCACCTTTAAAATGAAATTATGTTGTACTTATGCATGAGAAGATCTTCCTAAACACATGTGAAGTATGTACATTCCTACACTTTTGTCAGATGTGGTCCCAAAGTTTTATATTGTAATGTTTTGGGTAATTTTATTTCATAAATGTTTCTAGCAGAATTTCATTAGCATGCGTTCCATGATAAAATTAATACTATATATTCGGTTGGATATTATGTCACGCAAAAGTTTACATAAATTAAAACCCATTTTAAATTAAAATTTAATGGCAAACCAAACTTTACACATAAATAAAATACTTTAAGAAGCTTTTAGTTTTTAATTAAATGTAGTTTACCGTTAGGAATCGAGACACATGGCTAAAATTTATGAAAATATTTCACCTAAATATTTGTTACCTAGTATTTAATATTTCCTCCATATAATGTTACTCTAATATTTAGTTAATATTTTTATTGTACGGAATACATATTTGCATTGATGACAATACACTAGCTTAGAAAGTTAGTATCACTGTTCATTTACTGAAAGCATTTAATTAAAAAAATTTATATATATATATATGTATATATAAGGTAAACCCTTTGCGCTCTTCTAGTGCTAGGTTTTCTAGACAGCGTGCCTACTATTATTGCAAGGAAAAGTATGACACCTTAGTGTCTCTTATCAAAGTTTTCTTTTAATACGTCCATTATAAAAGGCATTACTTCAAATAAATGTCTAGTAAACATTACGTCACGCCATTTGTAGACATTTCCTTCTTTACACATTCTTTACTAGGAACACTTTCGTTGGCACAAACATGTTTGTTTAGTTATGAGCCACTAGAAAGTTACCTTGCCGCAAAGAAAAGTTTGGTTTAAAAGTAGTTATAATGATAATTTGTGCAACTGCTAAGATTGTACACTTGAACTCTTTGAGGTGAACATAATTGTATTATAGACAAAACTTTATGTTGAAAAAGTTATTATTTTTGCTACAAATATCGTACATTATTCACAAATAAAACTTTTTAAGGACAAACTATGGCACAAAACGTAAGTTTACCACATTTGCGTTGCTATAATGCAAGATTTCTTTAACACAAGCTGAATACCTTTGCAGCAAAGTTACTTTGTAGTGGATAATTTTTAAACAAAATTTAGTTGTGGCAACGAGAGTGTTTTTACTCTGTACATGAGCAGTCCTTGTAAGTGGCATTACGTCACCGTCAATTGTTGTAGACCATGTCTCGTCATCACTTTTATTATACATTTCTTTGTCGCTTTTCACTAACGTTACTTCACTGTAAATTGTATTACCCTTTACATGGCCATGGATTGTAATAGCCATCACTTAACCATCTCACTAAGTAGTCAGGGTGTCACTGTCCCTGCATTACATATTACATCGTCGTCAATTTAGTAGACTTTACTTAATCATCATTAGTGATAGACAATACGTCACTGCCTTTGGTACAAGAAAACTTTACCGTCACTAATAATAGACGATTCGTCACGGTATCTTGTAGTAGACATAAGTTTAATATTTATTTTTGTAGATATTATTTCACTATCTCTTGTAGTAAACATAACGTCACTGTTAATTGTATGATATATTATTACATGTCTGATGTAGAAATTACTTTACATTCTCTTGTTGAATACATTACGTTACCGTCACACATAGTAGTCATTGCTTCATCGTCGAATGTAGTGGACGTTATATCGCCGTCACTGTTAATAGATATTACTTCACAAATTCCTTTTAACAGGCCTTACTTTACCGACAATTTTAATAGACCTTACATCACTGTCGTTTGAAATAGACATCATTTTCCCGCCTCTTGTACTAAACATTACTACACTTACTTGTTACCTACGTTTCTTTTACGTCAATTTAAATAGGCATTTTTTCACTTCTTTACAATAGATATTTATTCACCTTCACTTATCTTAAACATTTCGTTTCCATTTATTACGGTATTTATTTCTTAACATTCAAGTGCATCAGACAACGTCCTGTATAGTAGACAATATTTTACGGTCACTTGTAGTAGAACTTTCGGCACCGTCCTAGTGTTAGACATAGTATCATAGTTACAGTGCGTAGAAACTACATCACTGTCACCTGTAGTAAACATTGCGTCATCACAACCTGTCGACGTTTGTTCACCGTCACTTATACACTCGACGTTACCTTCACCTGCCAGGTGGCATCCACTTTAACCTTAGTTTGGACAACTTTAACACTTTGGACGAGCATTCGGAAGGACCCGGGTTCGATCCTCGGCTCCTGCCATCCTGATTTCGCATTTTCCATGGTTGCCTGAAATCGCTTCAGGCGAATGCTGGGATGGTTTCTTAACAAAGTCCATGGCAGATTCCTCTACCAGCTGCTGTCATTGTACTAGGTTGTGTGTCACCGTTTATAATGACATCGCTGTCCACGAGACGTACAGCCACTTACCTACCTTATTTTGGACATAAACGAAAACAGCTAACTGTTGACCACAGCAATATAGAACGTTGTCCTCAGCTAATTCAGCCACCTGAAATCCATTTTAATGCTGACCGTAAACCTTTGTAAAACACATCAGCACGGTAACCACACAATAATGTGTGTGGACTGGACTCTCTGCGATACGTCAAAAAAACTCCACTTACTGCTTTGTTTGAATTTTAATTAAGAAAGCTAGATGATTCCACCTAAAATATTTAGTGTCTACGTCAGCCAAACCTGCCACGAGTGTACCTACTTAGTTGAGGTGTCTTCTCTAGATGAGTCGTTAGATCACATTTATTGGGGCGTGAGTATTTTATGCCCCATGATTACAGTTTAAGTTCTTTAAGTGGTAATTCCGACTTTCCTTTCATATTTATTGCATACTTCATATTCTTGAACATTTCGTAATACTTTACTGCAGAAATTTAATCTGTAACAAACCTTTTCACAAACCAATGTATATAAATGTGAATTATTTTTCCATATAATATTGTTTCTAAAATACCAAGAGCCTCAACATTGTTTTGTTGATTTCGACAAAAATATCACGGCAATTGCTCTACAAATAACATGCAGTATATTATCATTCTTATGTAATTATTTATAACAGGGTGCAGATAACTGAGATAGCTGTACACCTGGCACAATCAGGAAGCTGAGCGCTGTTATCTACTGACAGAGGCAGTGTAAACGTTAGTATAGCTGAACAGTGAGACCACGCAGAAGAGAAAGAAAGGTCGTGAAACATAACCGCACTCACTAGTAGTTAATATCGACCGTGTTTTGTTGTCTAGCAACTGAACCATGGATACGACGGTGCGGCTTGCGTGTTGACATGCAAACATATATGTGCAACTGCCATTAGAATAAGGGAGCTAGAGGTCGCAGGGTCAACACCAACTACTAGAAGTACCGTACACCGGCTAGAGACAAGATTATAGCGGGTGCCGACTATCGATGTATCGATACTATTTTAGAAAGCTGTTCGACATATCGAGAGCTAACACGTTGAGGGCCGACATCATGTCGTGTGCAAGATTGACGCAAGAGCGAAGGAGGTACATCTTATCGAGCTCCATACGTTGAATCTAAAATTGCGACACAACTGCAACGGTTTTGAACATGATTTCGGGGATGTATTTTATAGCTCCAAATATTATATAACAAGCTTGAAAAATTAATAAAAAAAATGTCGCTGCCTTTGCAAAGGGACAGCTTATACTACAGTTGCAGTTTCATTTATCTGCATCTTCTCCTAGTAGCCATGTTCTCGTCTGTAAAATTCAAAATGTCGTCAAAGATATATTTTGAAACGGACAACTTGGCTGAACCACGCCTTAAGTATTTAAGGTTTATGAAACCTTCCGTGAACAAACCTAAGGCATAATAAAACTGGTATTGCTTGTAGACAGCATCGTTATTTTCATATTACCTAAGCTTGAAACCATGTTGCCTTATGTATATTCCACAATGCAATAGGTAGCCTTTCAAGTTTTGTTACTCGCTCTAAAATTTAAAAATTGAGGACTTATGTGTTAAATTTTGATGTTTTATGACATCTACGAAATAGCAAATATGTATTTCAGCAACAGCGCCAGACGTAATAAATATTGTAAGTAACATGTTCATGTCCGTTCAGACTTAGGAGCCTAAAGATGGAACCAAGGATAAGCCAAGGTGAAGCCACCGGTCACCGTGTTGAATTTGTGTGACCTTTGACTAGGACCTATCTCCAATGGTCAAAATTCCGGAAAAAAATTCAAAAATCTTGAAAAAAATTCCCAAATTTGAAATAAATAAATAAACAAAAATTAAAAAAATTTCCCCATTTCCCTCGAAATTTCCCCTTTTCCTTTTAAACTTTCCCTCGCCATATACTACAAAAATCGACATTACCACCAATGTCTTCACAAAGCGGTCAGAAGACTCCGAGGCTTATGGGTCACCGATTGAGGCAGTACCAATATCAATAGATATTATTTACTTTTAAATAATATTTATTAATTTTCAAATTTTAAGAATCTTAACATTGTATCTTAATAAATTTTATTTTTAATATATGTAGCCTACTAATAATGTTTACAGCTAAGGTATCACATTCCTGTTCCCATAATTAAAATTAATCAATATTATTAGTAGCATAATTATGCCTTTTCTGAGGAGGGAGCCGGTGTGAGGTGCCATGCGTGAGTGAGGTGCCATCCGCCATGTTGTGACGTCACGACCCCGGCCGCCTTGTTGGTTACCTTTACCGTTACCTTAAGGTCACACAAGGTCAAATTTCCACAATTTTTCAATTTTACGAAAAATTTTCCAAAACTGTCCATAAACCTCCAAAATTTCTTTCTTCCTTAAATTTCCCTTTTTCCCTCACCACAGACAATTGGAATGACCCGAATGACTTCTCAAAGTGGCTGTATGACCTTGAGATGTAGGGATTACCGAATGAGGGCATGTATTGCGCATCAATATAAAAATCAATCCATATTCTTTAATTAAAATCTTTATTACTAAAAACTATTTTAAAACTTTATCAGAATACTAATAATGGCAATACTTAAACCAAACTCCCATCTTAGTTATACTTAAACGATATCCAACAAAATTAATCCATTAAAAAATATCAAAATCAATCAATTTTATGAGAGTTTCATTTTTCATTGTAATAAATACAAGTGATTTCCTATAGACCAACAGCGACTACACACACCCTCCTGCCAACTTGGCCAGAATCGTTCGCTTTGCAATGAACTCATTAAATGAATTTAAAAAAAGTCGATTTACTACAAATACTGTTGATACTTACATGCAAGACGCTTAGACTACTTAAATACATGACGGACACCATCCGATCACCTTCACACTCACAGAGGCACTGGCATGTCTTTTTGTTTAACTGCACTACTTAGACTCCTCTCTCTTACATACCCCCTATCACCACTCCCTCCCTCAAACCAACCCCCAACCTCTCTCCCTCCCCATTACCCTATGCCCTACTCCCCACCACCTCCATCAAGAATTCAGCTTTCACTCACCTATGTTCCTGTCAGAGCCTGACCGAACTAAACCCCCTCCCCTACCATCTGCATTACACATGTGTAGAAATGAATTTTTCTCTTCATAGCTAGCATTTACATATGCTCAAACACTCACAGCTATGCAAAATAAACATCGGCAAATCTCATATCCACAGCCAGCGTTCATATCGGATCAGCTATGTCAGTTTAGTACAAACATATTTTCCATCATGTCTCTACATTTTGCTCAACTGTAGTAAAACATATTCAGAACTTAAGAACATTGTTTATATTTTGAACCACCTCTGCACTTACAGTAGGTAGGCCCAACAATTAACAAAGGTAAACAATGTGTATGAACTCAGGAAATGCTGTAAAACTAATATCATAGAAAGTAGATTTACCAGATATAATTTGGTGAAAATACTTTCAAGACAGGTAACAATATTTCACATGAACAATTCCAAAACTAATGACGTTCTCAAAATTAAGTGTCATGAATATCATTTCAAATCAATAAATTTGCACAAGTTACAGAAATAACATGTCAACATGCAAAACTTCTCCATTAAACATTAATGACTTTGACGTCATGGAAACGTGCCTTAACGCACGCGATCGTTTTACAATTTATTAGACTATCATAACTATATATATATAGGGTGTATTTGAAATGAGTTTACAGGTCAACGGGGTGATGTAGATGACGCTGAGACAATTACGTTGATATAGGACACGTAAGGTGGGACACGTCTGGAAATGCCCGAAAAGTGGCTCACAAAATTGAACGTGACGGCACATGCGAACAGCTGCCACGTTGCTCACACAGCAGCAACGGAGTTATTCTCGTGCATCGACCAGAGATACTCAGCAGAAGCGTAGCTCAGTGTCAGAGTGTGCGACTCGGGGACCATAGGTCTCGGGTTCGAATCTCGCATGTGCAATATGTATCTAAGCTGTTTCCCCCTTTTTGTCTTCGTCCTAATCGTGTTGTATTGGAGGGGGAAGAAGGGAGGTAGGTGGAAAGGTGGACACCCGTGCTGTGCTCGGCTTGATGATGTCCCACTACAAGTGCGTCGGGACATGTGGTTCCATCAAGACGGGGCCCCCGCTCACACTGCACTACGCATGCGAAACGTGTTAAATCAAATGTTTCCAAACAAGTGGATAGGCCGTTTTGGAACAATTCCCTGGCCGGCGAGATCCCCGGATTTGAACCCATTGGATTTTTACTTTTGGGGACGACTGAAAGAATTGGTTTACAGTACCCCCGTTCTTAATGAGGAAGACTTGTTTGCTCGAATAGCAGCGGCAGTTTTGGTAATGCAGACCGATGACGATATTCGCAAAACTGTACAGGAGGAAGTGATTCATCGTTGCCGAGCTTGCATTCAAGCCAATGGTTCGAACTTCGAACAGCTGTTGTAATAAAGTGATGAAAAGTGACTGAAGCATTTGTCGTTATTGAGAACACATTTTGTGTTGCCCTAACG
>PNEQ01052132.1:0-52047 GCA_003012365.1 Medauroidea extradentata
CATCAACAAGTACAATCACAAAAACGGTAAATACAACTTTTACAATATTCTCAATATTACGTTTATGGACAACACGGCTCACAATATGTATTTAGAGGTCCCCTTGGGCGTAAATACAATAGGCCTAACTCTCAAAATAAGCAAATTACGGGGCCGAGCGTAAAATATTAACTAAGCACCTACAAGGGTGCGTCAACTGCTGCTATAAAAAGGAAACATGTCTGTGGCATACCTAAATGTAACTCGTGTTACAAACTATATGCAATAAAGTGACCATTTTTACGACTGCCTTGTCTACAGTAATTGTTAAAAAAAAAACATATTTTATTGTGGTCTCAGACAAACTTTTTGGTGCGATACAATCCATAAAATTTATTGTTACTTAGGATGATACATTATTACTAAACAGTTGCAGAAAAATACTAATTGGCTGAAGAAAAAAAAGGTGTTACCAGGGCTTCAAAATTTGCTCACTTTGTCATGAACACAGCCTATGGCTGGATTGTTTCTTGTGGCCAAAATATTGACGTATCCAGCATTATTTTCTTGTGTAATTGCTTGAAATTACTGTATTTTAATTAATCTTATAGGCTCCCATATTCCACTACATCAGCATGTACCCTGTTTGAATATAACGGGTACTCCAGCATGTATTATGCACTTAAGTGTTGTTCCACTAAGGAAATGAGGCGTGAATCGCAGAAAGAAGTGCTACATGTCATAGCCACAATTAAGGCTATGTCTCACACCCTGAAGAGAGCAAGAGAAAAAATAAGGGCACAGAAAAACCACAATATAATAAGGCAGTGTGCTAGGAAGATATGTGCAAGATATGAAACAGGAATTAAAATCCCACATGTTAAAATCCACTGTTCTATGCATACTCAAACTCAATCTATTATTTCATTACTGCAGTTCTAGTAAGTACCAGCTTACGGACAAATGGTCCTTTCCTTAACAATAGCCTCTGCTCAGACAATAACCCCAGCTACTAAAGAAAGGCTAGCCAAGCCCTACAAGGTGAGGTTGGCGATTTAAGTGTCTGTCTTACTATCCCGTAAATTGCACTAGTTTTTTTGACGACACCAAAGGAAAAATCAACTACATAATTTAGCGCCTCTCATTCGCTGCCAGGAAAAGGCAGCCTCAGCCACTGTGACTTTGCCAAGGTCACAGGCATACTAAGTGACCCAGCTGTCCCAATCTTCATTTTCATTCTTCAGCTTTGGCAAATACTCCCGTCTCAGCTCAGGGAAAAAGAGAAGAGGCAACCACTCTTATTTCATACAAACTCTTCGTCAAATGGTTTAAGGGTAGCCATTTTGGGGTTACTTCAGGTCCCAATAGAAGCCCTGGCATTGAGCTGTTTCTACTACCGTGGCCTACATTCATTCCATTCCCTCAATGCCACCAATGGCAGACTCCAGCAAGTCACTATGCCATTTTTGCATTAGACTTCTTCCAGACGTGTGGAGAAATTCATAAGTCTGAAAGCCCACTTATAACTGGCAACAACATTGCATATACACCAGCTCGTTGATGAGCTCCATATTCACTACTACCAACAGGGTGTGTCTGACAACGAACAGTTGCTGTTGTCTCTTTGTCAAGACTGTATCGCTTCTCACTAACTATGCCACCTTCGTTGCTCGAGATGACTACTTGTCCTTGCATGGAAAACTGCAAGAGGACGATGTTCACGCTGTGAGAGAAGAGGTAGAATTTGCGTTAACCCCAAGCCAAAACACTTCCTATACTATAGTTTCCGACCACAATGAAAACCTTCCTGCGTGCATTACCATTTTACTCTCACATCACCATGGATATCTTCATTGCTCTTTGGCCAAACCAGAGACAGGCACCACATGTTATCCAGGTTTTAAACTAAGCCTGCGTCCAGGCGTGGGACATTGAAATAGACAAGGTTGGACATCACTAGCTTCGGCACCCACTGGTACGTTGGCAGCACCAGCTTCAACTTACCTGATAATTTTGAAACAACTGGAATATAGTCGGTCACCATTTTTCATTGAGCAGTTTAGAGGTTATAGACTGTATGGTTTTGAGACTATAATGTAATAGGTTTCAAGTGTTTTCGCAAAGATATTTTTGAAAATTTGGGTCATGTGTCTTTAAATTGTTTGTTTAGGTTTGTATATTGGTTATGACCTGTAGCTAGATAAATAGTTCATGATTATATACTGTTGTTTGCTGTGTACCAGCTTGTGTATTAAAGAGTAGTAAACATATTGGTTATTTCACAGACGTTTGACCAATGCTTGGTTAGAAAGAATTACTTCCAATGACTTTTCTATGTACATTAGAATGAAGCCATTTCACTTCGTTATTAGGTTAATGTTTACTAAAGGATTGTTTGCAAAAACTTAAGTTTCCACAACACAAAATATCACAATATGAAAATGGTCATGGATTGTAAATTTATTTAACTTATCCCATTGAAAAATACAATATGTGCCATGTCAACACTGCAATAATAGCTAGATTCAAAACATAGAGCTAATATATTTTTCCTTATATAATTACCTTTATTTATTCAGCTACAGCCGTATGAACATCTACATTTTCTAGCAATTGCTAAACTAAATATTACACAGTATGTAAATATTTTCATGTTCCATATAATTACATTATAAAATGTTTTAATGATTTTTTTTAAAATGTAATATTTGGTAAACAGAGTCAATAAAAATTTCGTTCAATTTATTGATCAAAGAATAAATTATGTTAAGCATTCTGCACAAACTAATCACAATGGCAACTGTAATCTTTACATGTGGCCATACGTGATTCAAAATATCCTCGCTTATGAAGTTAGTAGGCACCCGCTTGGTAATAGCGCTGTAAAGTGTCCAACAGTCCAAAATGAGAGTTTCCGTTCTATAATCCTCTTTGTTCCATGTTTGTGTAATTTCACCTTTACAGACGCACTTAACAGACTGCAGCTCAACTGGCACTCTCAAGCCACAAGTTACAGTGACGAGGGAGTTGACTACATGCACATTGATAAATATGTCAACCATCTCACACGCTGTGTTTTACAAGTACTGTATGCATGTGAATGCAGGAGTAAGCTGTTTTCTTTTTGTGTACTCTGCTATTATCGTATTTGCCCATGTACCATCTGCACATTTCTTCGTGAAAACAAAACTGAAAATTCGAGTTACAGGTCATACACTGAAATTAAGGTTTTTGGATAAATAGAGCCTGTAAAATTTTGATTTATAGTACATTACAGACTTATGTAAAGCTTTACGAAACTATAAAAATAAGTGTGAAAGCCTTTAATATAAATTGTTTACTCGTAAGCAGTAAATATACAACACCAACCATACTGTCAGTCAAGGGAAAGGCCGCAGCCATGCATCGGCAGTTGCCAGTCTGCTGGGGCGTGTTGAGCTTGCGGCAGGCCGAGCCGTGCCGAATGGCGCCAAGCCAACGTGCACCTAGATCCTTTGTCTCCCTCGCCCGATCCGATGAGCGATCATCTAGGCGCACACAGCACTGCGTGTGGGGGAGCAAGAACAAGACTGAGATAGTGATTCATCACTCCGCCAGAGCGCCACAGCCGTACAGCGTGCTCGCTTCAGTACAGACAACTGCCAACACAGTGCAATGTACAGTGCCATTGCACAGCATTCACGTACTGAGCAGCAGCGTGCCAGCCAGCTTTCAGCTTTCACTATCACTACCTCAAACACATTGAACGGTGCCGAGCACTATTTTCACTTTTGGGGCGTAATTTAATTCTTAAGACGACATCCCCATTCAATAGTTATATCACGTATTAATAGTGTTTTTGAACAGAAGACAATTGAATTGAAAGTGTGCAGTGAAAAAAAAATTTCTTGTGGGGTGTGGGTTTTGCAAGCGGGTGGTGGTACATGGGTAAATACAATATTTTTTTATGTTGTTTAGAGTTTAGTAATACATTTGTATTTTATTGTGCATCATTTGAATATTTCTGTATGTTCTTTTACATAAAGTGAAAGTAAATTTGTAGTGGGTCGAGTGTAAGAAAAGATGACAATGCCTTTAAGGCCTCGCTCTTTAGTTTTGAAGTTTTCGAAAATATTTTTTAACGCAAATTAATACGTTTTGAAAATTCATTCTGGCAGTTTTAACACGTGTATATCATTGCATGTATCTGAATTTTTCTGTTGCAATACACCAAATGGATTTTTAGATTTTTGCCCTTGAAATAGCACATACTTTGTTGTCAAAATAAGCCAAAATTAATCAAAACAATTTTTTGCTAGCAAGCGGTACATTATTTTAAAAAAAATGGTCTGGCAAAAATGTGTATCGTATGACTGTACACAGTCCCAAATTTTTTCAAAGCATTTAGTTAAATAATATTTGAGTTATTTACAATTGTTTGAAATAAATGAAAGATCATGGCCTTAACTGTGCCTTTTAACAGATAACTACAGAATGTAAATAAAAAATAAAGAATGTATGACATACTTGGGGAACTACTGGATGGACTGTACACAAATTTTACACTTTTACTGTTCATTATTCAAGCTTTCTGGTTAATATACATCCAAATTAAGGAAAATAATCTTACGTATTACATATGACAAATTGTATTATTTTGGACATACACCATTGCAATATTATGTCGTCCCAGAAAACTTAGAAAGAGAGAAGAAAAACAAACAACGAAATACGAAAAAAAGAGAAGACAAGCCGAGTTGGCTGTAGTGAGCACATTCATAAACAAAAACAACAGAACATAAAAGATCTCATAGGGAATTAGTCAACAACAAATAAAGGACGGAAATAATGACAAACGACCAAAAATAAAAGTCAAAATACAAAACAAACTAATATGTAAAACTCAAGACAAAGACTTAAGACAGCACCGACAGTACTGGAACGAATACAATAATAGACACAAGACAGGATAACAACGACATCACAGACAACACACAACGATGAAGACACAAAAGAAAACATTAGATTTCCAAAGGCCGACTTTCCTCGACATTTCAGGAGCTGACATCTGCTCCCATCTTCAGGTGAAGCAAAAGTTAAAACTGGAATAAATTGTTAAGTATTTATAGCCTTCAGCTCTGTTCTTAGCACGACCAATGGTAGTCGAGCTCTCTCTTGACTGGCCGCGCACCTTTTAATGGGTTTTATTTATAGTCTATTGTCACTTCGCAAATAATTTTGTTTCTTTTTTTGTTAAAGGTTTCCACATGTTTCTTAATTCTATACTTTGCTGACTAAATACATTTGAGTTATTTTCACAATAAATGTTGATTCTTTTATTTTTATTTTGATAGGATGTGTTTCTAGTGTAAGTGAAGTGGCATTTTCCCAAAGTATTCTACGACTATTTTCCCCCACATGTTCGGCCAGTTTGGATTTATGTATCTCGCCTTTTTGGGTGTTGTTTTTATGTTCTTTAATACACGTGGAAAGAGGCCTGCCTGTTTCTCCTATGTATACACTTCCACACTCGCAAGGTATTTGATAGACACAGTCCTGAGTTTGTAGTTTTTTAATTGCTGGCTTCACCTTTACAATGATGCTTTTTAATGTGGTCCTTGATTTGAAAGCAGTCTGTATATAATACCAGTTGCCTAGCCGTCTTATCTTTTTTGAAAAATCCGGACATACGGGATCACTATGGTTCCTGCAGGTTTTTCAGTCAAGTTTTGTGGATTAGCGAGATGTGTGGGTTACCGTCCAATTTTTTCCAGTTTTCACTTTTACTTCACCTGAAGACGGGAGCAGATGTCAGCTCCCGAAACATCGTGTAAAGTCGGCCTTCGAAAATCTACTGTGTTCTTTTGTGTCTTCAACGTTGTGTGTTGTCTGCGACATCGTCGTTGTTATCCTGTCTTGTGTCCATTATTGTATTCATTCCAGTATTGTCTGTGCTGTATTATTTGTGATGTCCTGAGTTTTACATATTAGTTTGTCTTGTATTTCGACTTTTATTTTTGGTCGTTTATCATTATTTCTTTCCTTTATTTGCGTTCTTATGGGATCTTTCATGTTCTGTTGTTTTTGCTTATGGATGTGCAGACTACAGCCAACTCGGCTTGTTTTTTCTTTTTTCAAATTTTGTGGTTAGTTTTTCTTAGTCTCTTTCCAAGATTTCTGGGACGACATAATAATGCAATGGCGTATGTCCAAAATAATACCGTTTGTCGTTCTGTCCCATTGCATGAAACATTCAAAGACAGTATTACATATGCTACTAACTTCTTGTTTTTCAGTTATGTAGGGCTACATTAATGTAGGTAGGAGAACAAACTACTTTAGTATGAGCAAATACAGTACACCCTTGATTATTCATGTTGATTGATGTTGGGCAATTTATGGATACAATTGTGAAATATGGATAATCCATAAACAACCCAGTTGCCAAACTAAAAATCAAAATAATATAGGTAGTACTATTCATTTTTAGGGGTGTGCGAAGCTTCGCATTATCGAAGTCGAATCAAAGATTTTTGTTCCTTCGACTTCGTCTTCGACCAATAAAAATCTTCGAGTTGAAAGTCGGTCGAAGATAACCACAATTCACATCAAAACAGACAAAACTATTTGCGTGGAGCAGGTAATATTCAGTTTATTTGTAATTTTATTGTTCTGTATAACTTTCACTTAAAAACTCAAATTCATGGCACAGTGGTGAACTATTTATTTTGCTTAGGCTACATTCGGCGGCACAATTTCACTTAAGCCGGAGTCACAATAACCCAACAAAACTACGCTGGCGCAACGAAAACAATATCTGTAGCCAGTAAATCAGTAAGTACAGTAAAGTACCATTTATCAAGACTTCCAAACACTGGAATATTCTAAATAACGGACATATTAAAAATATTTCCCTACATACTTTACGCATCAAACATTTTTTTTAGCTCAATACCACTAATTTATGCTTTCCCGTGAATATATTACGTAAAAACAGAACTAAGAATCATAGAAAAGTGCATACCAGTAGTACTACAAGCTTTAGAGTAAAATCAGCATTAAAGTGGTCCCGATCACAAATGAAAAAGTCTTAAGGGAGTGTGGTGTCTCCAAGTTGCTCATTCATCTATGGTGTTACCAATGATGTTATTGTTTACGTTTCCCGCTCTATATTACGGCGGCGATTTATTATGACTTTAATCTTAAACTGTAAAGACTGCAGATTCATTTAAATCAGAATTGCCATTTTCGGTAATTTTAGTTTTGTCCTCGGCGATAATGAATAAAGAAGAATCAGAACTCAGAACAAAGAAATAAACCTCTTGTGCAAAGATGAAATTTGTGGTTGTTAATATGGCTTCTTCTAGCAGTTGGAAGAGAGTAGGCCTAAAATGTTACGTTTCGTAGGCAGGTGTTCATTTTACATTAAATTAAAGTTGGTTTTGTTCAGATACGTTGACATTTAAGTATTCCGTAATATAATTCCGAGTTATGGAGGTTATAACCTCACTAAAAGAAATTCTCGTTTATCTTATGCACCCCCTGTTTTTAACCCAAAATATCACAAGAAAAAAATTTGTTAGGATAAGTGAGTAAATACGGTATATTTAAATATTTTTTTCGTTACCAATTGTTTGTGATACATTTTTTTTCTTTGCTGTCTGATGTGAAAAAAATTTAATTCTTCGACTTCGACTTTCCTTCGACATTCCTTCGCGCAATTCAAGATTCAATTTGACTTCATTTCGTATTTAAAAACAGACCTTCGTACATGCCTATTCTTTTTTGAAATTTTTTTTACTATTCACTCAAATTATCATTACAACCTTAAAGAGTGTATGCTTTTTGTAAAGTTTTGCTTACATATACAAGTGAAAGAACTTTTCTAAATTAAAAAAAACTTTATTTAGTTGTTTATACAGTGTTTACACACAGAATGGTGCACAGATAATCCACAAATTGGTTCATCCATGCACGAATAATCGGGAGTTTACTGTATATCAATATTCATGTGTGTGTGCATGTGTGCGTGTGTGTCTATATATATATACATACATACATACACACACACATGCATGTTTATATTTTTAAACAGGAACATGAACATTCACATTCTTTGCAGACTGTTAGAAAATTCACAAAGACCACAATTCAAAACCACAGACTTTATTAATTTGGATTCACAACAATACATTCAAAAACAATGTCAATACAGTCACTTCTTCCAGAATATACAGTACATGCAACACTTTTTCTGCACAAAACCGATTTTATATTTTCTTATGCTCAGAACCATAACAAAAAATGCAATATTTGCCTATAGACATACATTTTTTCTCACATATGCTTTTAATTTCATGATACAATTATGGATCAATATGTCTGCCTGAGTAAATAAATGTATTGTACTAAATTTTACATGTGAGGAATATTTTGAACTTTACGATCTGTGAAGAACATTATTATACCTTTGGTGGATAAATACTGGCACCAGTCAGAATATTCATTACAAAGATTAATGTTTTCACATTTAGCACAATTCCCAGAACCTCTACAGTATGTTTTATTTACGGCACTGCACAATCAAAACTCACCTACGTGCAAATGCAAATGCTGTAAGCTGAATCTATAGTACCCAGACATCACTAAAACTGTATGCAATAATAAAACTTTGATCATGTTGCAACCTACTGTGAATACTTAATAGCTTCCCTTCGAACATACCATAGTAAAATGAAATAATTTATGAAAACTACAGCACTTTCTCACAGCAAAAAAATATGAAACGAAAAAAATTATATTCATTTCTATAAACTTTACTATCTTTATAATACATTACAGTAATACAAATAAAATGTTTACCTGAGTAACGAAAACATTAACAATGTTAAAGTGATTTCACTAGTCTAGTTTTTCCTCTTCAATTTTTCAGTTATATAATGGTTTCATTAAGTGAAGTCCTTATCCCTACATATACAGTTGCCACATCAGTGTAACCCAAAAAGAGGACTCATACGTGTTCAAAGCATTAAAAATGAAGACAAAAAAACCCCACTTGAAGTAAAACATAAAAAACATCAAATAGATTTTTAACGTAAATGTAAAAATTAGTTACTTTATTATCTTGTAGTTTAGTAGAATACATTTTACAAATCAAGCATAGTTTCTAAAAATAAACTCCAAATATGTTAGTACTACAAAATAAAACAGAATGAAATACTAAAAGTATTCAACGTGGGCTGATAATCGCACTTTCTGTAAACACGTGTAAAACAAACGAACAACGTAACACTTTCCAAAGCAAAGAGGTTGCACATAAGCACTATGGGCTTGTCGGCACAGTTCGTAAACATTTTGTGACACAAGAGACAATATAAAAAATACATCTTGGCTGTCTGTATTTGAAAAAGAGGACATTTGGCCCTTTTAAAACTCGGCCGGACAGTTTGTGAGGCATTTAAAAGAGTGCATGTCCAGGTAAAAGAGGACGTCTGGTAACCCTACCTACATAGAGTGATATATTTAAAACTTAAAATTGTACATTTCCCATACCTAACATTTCTTTACCATTTTTTGGGGAATGAGTTCACATTTTTACACAATATACAAAAACAAATGTAATAATATAGTGCCAATTATTTTCTCTATTCCTTTTCTGGGATACATACATTTATTAGCTGTCTGAATTTGTTGCAATGAGCTTTTATCCATGTGCTCTTTTTTTTTTCACAAGATATCAGCATTTGTCCCCTTCATGAAGTAGAGAACATCAATATCAGACATTCTTGTTGGTTTGTATGGTTTGTTGGTTTTGTTTGTTAGTAATGTCCCATCGATTCGAGTTTCTGATATTTACAAACGGTAGCCAATTCTGACATCTTGTGTAATTTATATATCCATTGTCCCACCACCCCATGCGTAATAACAGCAAACATGAGTCGAACCTAATTAATTTTAATTGTTTAAACTTATCACTTTACTGTAGTTGCAGTTGTTTAAAAGACTATAAAAGTCACACATAGCCAAAGGCACGCAAATACTTACAAGTTTTTTACTTCATTCTGTGGTTGTTTGAAATAGCCACTTTGGGAAATTTAGGTTTAGAAATCTACAATGAATAAATTTGAGCAAAACACATGCAGCAATGTCAGAAACCAGAAATGTTTTGATATTTCTATGTTATTTTGTTTTTCCACATATCTCACTTAAGTAAATTTACTTTTTTTTAAAAAACATACAGGTTATATAATTAAATACCTTGTCAATCCCTTATTTCCAATAATTAATGTTTGTCATAAAGGTATTTATTTTGAGCCACATTTGAATCAAACTGAATGTGAGTAGCAAACAAATTTATTAAGCCATTGTGATGGCAAATGTACTTTGCAATGAACAGGAAAACACTGAAATTCTATCAAAGGCGTGTGACTTGTGTTCTTGGCTGAAGAGAATATTTTAGGGTGTACCTCCTGCATTTCCCCTGAATTTTGATGGTGACATTTTGGGTTCACGTTTTACAAGCACTTTTCTAGGGCACTAACCCTGTTAAGAGCCCTTGGTACGTGAATTTAGACACTGTTTTGTAATTTTTTTCTTGTATATTTCTTACAGAAACAATTTATGAAAATATTAGTCATGAATGTAAGTCGTCTAACTTCAGAAATATAATGGTTGCAGGTTTTTTAAGAATTGTACTTTGTATTGGAAAGGGAATCTTTAATGTTTACCAAGATAATTCATTGTTACAGAAATAAACAAGCAAAATTTATAATACGGTAGAGCCCTGTTATAGCAATGTGTCACAGTTCCAGCTTCACAATAGTTGTATCCTCCCAATTACTGCATTGAGCTGATTTTCATTTTAAAAATAAATAAATTCTATATGGTTGCATGAATGACGACGTTAAGCGAAAACAGCTCCAAACAAGACACTTTTCGTTACTTGTAAGAATAAATTTCATCCAACTGCTCATAACAGTTTTTTCCCCCTTAATATAGGTACCTACATGTGACAATTTTCCCCATTTGAGAATGTTTGTAGTCAAATAGTATTACAGTAAGCAGCTTTTATAGTCAAGCGTGGGACACTGGCGCTTATCGCTACATTGTTCCCACCCATCAAAGGTGGAAATTCGACACTGGCAAAGACTCCTCTTAAGAGACCACAGAGTATGTATTTGGAAGAAAGAAGATGTAGCACAAAAAAATTACTTCATGTATTGCAAATTTCTAATGCTTTCAATTCACCTTCCTGTCACTTCAATCCAAGAATCTAAACATAATCAAACATCAGACTGCCTAAATGTATGTTTCCAATTATAATTTACCTCTGTTATAATTTTAGCCAATCTGTAGAGACACTTGTTTTTCACGACGCGCAAAATCACGAAATTTTTGCGAAATTTGCTACTTCTGTTTGAAATCGCAAAATTTATCAATCATGCACAAAATTACAAAAAAATTGCATAGCACAATTTTTGATGTGTCTGTTTTGGTGTGTCTACCAATCTGGGACAAACTCCACATTACTTTCATGTTCAATACAGTACTTTTGTGGTTATAACATATAAGGTTTCTCTCATGTTGATAAATAATGTCTAACTTAAACTTTTACATAAAAGAAATATAATAGTTACTTTAACAGAGGAATACAGTAATATTACCAATGGTGACGTGGAGTAGGTAGAACAAGGGTGGAAGAAACATGCAAGATAGACATCTCACTACGTATGATAAAACAGCAAGTTATTGGTTTGAAACGATGCTAAATGAATCAGTGGTCAACCATAAGTGAATCAGGTTATAAAATTTTGAATGATGCAATAACAAAAATATTTTAAAGAGGTGACGTTATGCAAGGACTTATTGTACATTCATATATAACTATACTTTATTTAATTTTTGTCAGAGAAGATCAAATCTCGACACACACCTCAGCAAAACTTTAAGTCACACATTGTTTTTAACGTAAATAAGAACAACTGGCTGGTAAAAAGACTTATCGGGTATCATTTGTTCAGAAAACAGCGCTCTTAAAATGTTATACAAATAACGTCAGAAACAAATCAACGGAAATATAAATGTCCACTTGACATGGTCGCGAAACTCGCTGCAAGCCCACTTTACACGTTCTCACTGTACACCTTTCTCTATTCATAATCAAATTTTTCATGGAATACTTTTGCTACTTTATGATATGTAGTTTCTTATAACTATGTTCTTACTACGGGAATCTCCTTTACTACTGCCCACTGTTTTCAGTGGTTTTTACTACCATATTGACCTGAATATAAGACTATACTTTTTCCAAAATAAAGAATTTATAAATACGGGGGTCGTCTTATAATCGTAGCCTACAATTTTGAGGTTACATTTTCAACATGTGTATGTATAGAAAAATATGTACAGTACAACTATAGATGTTTCAGGGTATTAAAAAAACCAAAGAGTTTTACGTACCACTTTTACGTAAAACAAATAAGACAGCAGATAAAAATTTTTCACGTTTCATTGCCTTAATAGAGCGTAAACAAGCTGTCTTTATTTCTATTGTTCCGTTAAGGTCATGGATATGCACGTACATTGAAGTAACATCTGCACGCACTAAAAGTACCATCAGGTCGCTAGTTCTACTGAGCGCCACGTGCATTACAACGCTATTGTATCGAGCTCGTTACTAGTTCTGGTGAGCACAGCGCACATCGCAGCACTGTCGCAATCATTTTGTAGCATATTATTACGCAAATGTTCGTCGCTAGTTCTATCTTTGGTAGAATTTGTCTTTGTTTTGTATTTTGGTAAACAAACTGTTTTAATTAACTGCGTTAAAATGGGCCGTGATAAAGTTGAAAAGCGTAGTACAATGACACAACAAACAAATAAAGGATAGATACGGAGTTACGATGTCAGTTTTAAAGTTACGGTAGCAAAATACGCTGTAACAACAAATAATTGTGCTGCCGCGAGACGGTACGACCTGATCGAAGCAAACGAGCCGTTGGCGGAAAGACCTTCCAAAATTTCATAACACTGCAACAGAATGTGTCAAGTATTTTGAGGCCCATCGAAAGACATGATGAACTTGAAAAACCAATTTCTAAATATTCCAACATAATGGGGTTCAAAAATAAAATTATACCAAAGAACTGAAGATAATAACAGATTTTACTGCCAAAGGAGGTAATGGGTAGTCTTATATTTGAGTCCAGTTCACTTTTTTATTCTGCTATTTGTAAAAGAAGGGGTAGTCTTATTTTTGAGGCCGTCTTATATTCGGGCCAATACGGTACGTACGTACTTGATGAATGATTCGGTTATAATATAAATTTATTGTTGTTATACTATATTTAAGATTACAGTATGGTATGTTCTCGTGAAGCACTGTAATAACTAGTTATGTTAATAACTAAATGTGTAAGCAAAATGGCACATTACAGCTACCAAACTGTAAATAGGATTGAGTTGAGGCTTTCATAACCAGTTTCATGACTACACACCCATGAAGAGATAGCAGCAACAGGAATCGACAAAACGTTGGTAAAAACTCTAAAGCATACATGGCCTCAACCCAAAAGCTAACAGTTATTTTAGGCTTTTCATCATAAAGTGAACACTTAAGACAGTATTATAAAGAATAATTCCTTAAAAATATATGTCACTTCATATGTTTACTTTTGTGCAATTTAACCTACAGACATTTTTCTTTACTTACATTGCTGTCTTTCTAACAACTGGTGTTGGAAAGAAACAAACTGGCTTTAAAAAAAAAAAAAAAAACTTAAAAATGTTCACTTTACAAAGAATTTCCTAAATTAGATTTCTTCACTGCTCTCCTGTGACTCATCATGTTAAACCATTACCCTAAAGAATTCAAACTTATGATTCTGATGATTAATCCTCACTTTCCTAACACTATGCACGATAAATAGGTAATTTATAATTCTCTAATTGCAACAATCTTTTAAAATATTCATAGAAGAATTTGACTTGAAAAATTAGCTCATTTGAACCTTACAAGACTTTTCAACTATTTTTGTCACACATGAAAGCAAACAAGTAACACTACTAGTCAGTAGATATACTCTGCAGCAGTTCAAAACAATCCTTGTGTATTTCCACCTAAAGGTACCAAAATATTTCTACTCTGCAACCATAAAGCACTGTTACCATTCAGTGACTAGCTAATTAATGAGGTTGTATAAATACCTATGTCATTTAGTATAAATATTTTTCAAATAAAAACTAAATTTTTATAATTGGACAGCTACGTGTTAACAATAGCTTCTAAATATTTTTCAGCAAGAACTATTTACATCAAGTCAGGCAGTCTACTGACCCACAAGATCTTCTCTCTACTACACTTTCAGACAATTTTAACAACATACAAAACTTCCATATAATGATCAGCGAACACACACCATAAGGCTTGTACAATTTGAATAAAGTTAACACTAGTCCCACATACCTTTCATTAAGGCAGAACTCCAGACGACATCGGTCTAATGAGCTCCAAATTTGAAGCTGTACCAGGGAAAGATTGTTTGGAGTTAAATTTCAAAATATTCTTTCGTATTTTAATTACAAGATTTATTGCATACAAACAAAACAAGTATAAAAATGACAGTTCTTTTTATTATTATGGCTTCTACTGATGGTGCACAAATTTTTGTTGAGAACATTTAGTAATTTAATTGAAAATACTCATGCAAATTTTATTAAAGTAATTTCAAAACATATTACTGCCACACATTTATGATTCCAAAAGTTATTTGACTTTGCTGAAAAAATACATTAAGGTCTTTTTTTTGGAAGAAACAAATTAAATACAAACATCCCTAACATTCGGCACCAAGGAATGTATTCTACACACATTTAAATACAAAAGAGTTTTTTCTTATATAAAACTAAACTGACAAAAGGGTTAACAACTAGGATCACCTTGTCAAGACTGCTGATTTTAATATGCAGAAGGTGAACGCACTACCAAACTGCACTCATGATGTAAGCCATGTGACAAAGGAATCTCAATTGTGCGAATGAGCACCCAGGAGAGAGAATTTCGTTGATCTTCTTAATAGAAAGCCATTAACCGCACAACTCAAAACTGAAAAAAACAAAATAGAACAACAATAAATTAAAGAAAATCCACCTCTAAGTCACAGCATCTTGCTAAAAAACCATCAAACAAAAAATGGTTGATCATTTGAGGTTCAAATTTAAAAGGAACTTTACGTGGCAAATGTCACAAACATGAATACACATAATCATAAAAATGTGTAAAATGATTTAATAAAACCATATTTTTTACTTGGCCACTATACACTTCACTGTCCAACATTTTCATCAGTCTTTTTTACAATTAGTATTTACAACTTTATTGTTTACTATCTATCTGTCTTCGCACTGGACAATTATAATGAAATATTAATAAAAAAAAAAAAGGCTCTCTGCATATCTTTCCAGCTTGTAACACATCAATAGTTGTACTTAAAATTTACATTCACAAGTCCTACCCAAAGACATTATAGTGTATTTATTGTGTAGCACTGCACAATTTGCAAATAAAGGGCCCACACTAGCTACATCAAACACAATTAAAGGGAAAAAATGTCATTATTCAGACATTTTTGCATTTGTGAAAATTGTAACCAAAGTGTATGAATTACTGTTCTAGTAATACATTTCCTACATTGTATTCAATTTTATTCGAGTATAAAACATTTACACAGTTACAATACCGCAATTTAGCTTTAAATTTATTTCTCAGTTTGCTCAATTTTATGTTTAAGGCTCCGAGAGATGTTTATTTGACCATCATTCAATTATCATGACGATTCAGAAAATTTACGTATTTTTTTATTAGACATCTGTGATGCCATAAGTCGTTTGGATCAGAAATAGCTTTATAGCAAATTAAGAATTTTTTTATGTCAAGATAGGTTTGCAAAAACTGTTACCTTGAAACCAAATCACAGAAATTAAAAAAACAGTTGAGTTAATAATGTTATCCTGCTAAAATAAGAAAATTCAGACAAAATTACATTTCACTATCTTGTTCCTCAAATGACCACACCAACTTCTCACAGGAATAGCAAAATAAAGACTAACACAATTCTACTCTAAAAATGAACCAGGTTAAATCTTGAGCATAACACACAGAAAATTTACAGTTCCAAACTTTTCACCACCATTACAGACATTGAATTTTTCAGCAGTTTAGCTGCAATTTAACATAGGCGAAAACAGTGCAAGCTACAAGTTACAAAACCTGGTTCTGCAGAAAGTACATAGATACACCCCAGCTTGTCCAAGCTGAAGTGTGTGGACAAGTGCTTTAAATACCTCCAAAAAGATTCTTCCTCACTTCCTCATAACGCTGGAAGGAAACACCAAACTACCCCAAAACATATCACTGTAGACAAGTTGAGGCGAGCCTGCCAGTCAAGACATTGGATCTTAACATACACTTTATACTGAGTATTGGCATCATCAAGTAAAAACACAAACACTGCATAATAATTGTTTCCTAGTCTACTTGTGGTTCATTTTCCTTTTAAAAGACACATTTAACAAATACGTACATGCAAACTTATTAACCTGTGGTACAGATCCTGTAACACAGCAGATTTCAAGTAATTGAAAACTAAGTGAAGTTTCTTGTAGCAATAAAATACAAATTCAACATAACTGGTACAACACAGTCTCTGACTACAATATAGAATAAATACATTTCTCAAAACTAGTGTCTATGGAAGTAATAATGTGTCGTCGCACTAGCTAATTCTATACATTCAAAAAGTTGAGGAACCATTTTGTGATTATTACTTTTTATACACACACACACACACAAACTCATTTATGACATACGAACCAAACATTCAACATTCTTTCACAAAATAAAACCTTATTAACAACTTAAATCACATTATCAACAACTGGTATTTTTTTACCTTTGTTAATATTTTTTCTATTAAAATCTGAACACACAGTTAATTCATAAACTACTGTAACAATATGTAAAGTGTACAAATTATTAAATTAAAATTCTGTACATAACCGTACGGGAATTAACATCCACATTTTATTTTTCGTCTCAAGACCAATCACTTGGAAACAATGACAAAATTCTTCGCACGAGTGCAAGAAATTTCTCACAGCTTATAGCATATATTGGATATTATTTTTTTACATAAATGTACATACATTTGCAAATGTAAATACCTTAAGTAACTACAATAAGTCCTCTTCTTAACTATCGCTAACTTAAACCTTATTCTAACAGCATAGTAAATAATGATTTGGCAGGAAGAGGCCACTAGGCTTACTAATTACGTAATAATAATACAACACGGTGCACAAGTACGCTGGCCTACCCTACACTCATAATTTTCATAAGTGCCTTAGAGGTGCTTATAAAAATTCACAAGGGTAAGGCAGGTCAGCCAAAATTTCTAGTTTAAGGTGTTCGAAATATAATCCGGATGACATTAACCAGTGTTTGAATATTTAACTGGCAGTATCTTGATCAACTTCTCACTTACCTGAAAAAACATTATCAGCGTTCTTAAGTCCTTTAAGGGATTGACGTGACTGAGATAACCTACCCTACTACAGGGGTTGAGTTTTCAAAAATCCTTTGTTGTAGTTTCAGTTGTCTACTAGTTAAGTTTTGTTTTTATTTTGTGCCAAACGAAGACATTCATCTGCTAATCACCGCTTATCCTGCTCGAGAAGCTGTCAGATGGACATTCAAAATGGGTAAATTTTACTCTGGTTACGTTTCGAACAACTTAAACTGGAAGTTAGTTTGGCTGACCTACCCTACCTTCATGAACTTTCATCCCCCCCCCTTTCCGCAAATCCTGTGTGCGCCACTGGACACGGCAAGTCTATAGGTGGTGGCTAGCGAGACGGCTCTCTGTTGAAGGATAATGAAAAAAAATCCCCCCCCCCCAAACCAAAATTGTGTAATCAGCCTCTAATTGTTTAAGGGCACGGTTCACCTCAGTTTTCAACATCTTTATTTATTTTTATGTTTGTACCAAATATTTTTTTCTTGTTTTAAACATGAATTGTCATAAAATCTTCCTCTTAGGCAACTTTTGTATCTCTCATAGTTTTTGCGTAATGAGTCGTAAACGTCAAAATTTGCACTTTACTGTTTTAAATACGCCACTAAAACCGACTGACATACCAAACCGGCAAAATTCACAGTGTATAACAATGACGTAGGCTATGATTTGATATATACAATAACAAAAAATTAAATACTTTGTATTTAATAAAAAAATGCTGAATTCTGAAATGAAAATTTAAAAAATATCAAAAATGTTTTTAATAATACAAAAAATATATTTATTTGTTTTTATATATATCAAATCATAGCCTACAATAATCTTATATAGTGTGAATTTTTTTCAGTTTGGAATGTCAGTTGGTTTTAGTGGCGTACTTAAAACCGTAAAGT
Source organism: Medauroidea extradentata (assembly GCA_003012365.1). Classification (NCBI taxonomy): domain Eukaryota; kingdom Metazoa; phylum Arthropoda; class Insecta; order Phasmatodea; family Phasmatidae; genus Medauroidea; species Medauroidea extradentata. The sequence goes on from PNEQ01052132.1 coordinate 18,425, forward strand.
GCAAATTTTGATGTTTACGACTCACTATGCAAAAATTATGAGAGATGCAAAAATTTCATAAGGGGAAGATTTTATGAAAATTTATGTCTAAAATAAGAAAAAAAATATCTGGTACCAACATAAAAATAAAAAAAGACGTTGAAACTGAGGTGAATCATGCCCTTAATGAAAAGGAAAGGAGGCGCCAATTTAAAGTCTGCCTAAGATGCCACAATCAAATGTGACACTGCTCGCAACAAAATTTCCTTCATCTTTTGTATTAGACATTGTTTTTTACATTGCAGTATTGTGATAATATTTTCAAAACGTAAATTAGATTGTATGCATTAAGTATCATATTTTAATATATAAAATATAATCTATATCGCTGTGAACACTCACAAGTTTACACACAATTCCGACCAGTTTCACTACCTAATTAAACTGGTGCCTGTTTAATATAAATATAAGGCTGCAAATTACAACAGAATTCAACCGTAACTTGTAAAAAACAAGTTACTAGGTCTTTTTACAAGTTGAATGGTGATTTCATTTCTAGAAAAATCTAGAACATACAGCAATATTTTATAGAAGTATTGTGACCCATGTAAACATGTTTACACATTTGAATTGCTGAGAAACCAAGTAAATAAGCTCTACTAATAACAGAAATCATAAATTATTTTATAGTTGCCTTTACAATTTACACCATATTTACTCTAAAAGTAGGGAAAACGGACACTTGTAATTTCTAGTTAGGAGAAGACAAATGCTGTTCAAATGAATATTTAATCTGGTTTTTGTGTCATAAACGAATGTAGATTTTTTTGTTTTGTTTCCCTCTGTAAGAATAAAAATACAACCTCAACATAAATTCCTAATCTACCTCTGAAATTACTATTTTACAGAGCTTAAGAGTTAATGGACCTGGTGTGCTGCGTGAGCCATGCTGTAGTGTGGTACGGAAAGTAATTCTTATACAACTACATATTAAAAATGTTTCTATGAAAAGAAGAGATACTTAAAACTGTGTCCCTATGGTTTTAAAAATGCAGTCTGCTAATTTAAAACATGATTACCAAGCTCCTCAAAAGTACTACAAATTACTATCACGTTGCTGTAGTTGAAAAAATATCAACTGTAATTATAAAACAAAATCACAGAAATCTGCATTAGACTTTACCACACACTTTCCACACATAAAAATAAGGCCATTGCTTGAAGTCCCTTTGGAAAACTGTTACTACGAAACAATGAACGCTAATTTGGTATTCTGCGCCTGGAGACGACGAAGTGTTTGACGGACGTGTTATATTCAATTTTTCGCCTTCCCCATTTCCGTGCCTCAAACGTAAAAAAAAATCAAGGTCCACTAACTCTTAGCATATAATCATCACTACCATAACAATGCTTATCATACAAAGCTATCATTAATAGGTCTGTATCACAAGCTATCGCTTTTAAGACTCAAAGCACATTTTATTAGAATTATTAAATTCTGAGAGGCTTATGTACGGAATCAGAATTTAAAACAATGTGAAACCTGCTGAATTCTCTGATACTATCTGGGTTGACTGTGATAGGAATTTAAATTACAGTATTAATAACAATAACTACTTTCATGTACAGTATTATTTTGAAGGAAAAAAGCCACATAACAGACAAAATAAACATGCATATAAGATTAATGATTGTACGTGAAGAAAAATTACAGTAGATAAGTAAAATTGACTAAAAGAGAGTTTATTTTTACAAAAACATATTTTTCTTATTTTAAAGAAATGCAAGTAAATTTTATTTTTAAACATTATACTTATAAAATGTAGACCGTAGACTTGTTTTACTACACGGGCTCCTGGCTGTGCTACTACAGTTCATGAGAACAGCGTTTCTAGTTTGCTTTAATTTGAATGGCTTGCTTAGCAACAAACAATCCTATAGATTTCTCAAGATAAACTGAGCACTGCTTACAATTTTTTGTGCAATATTATGCCACCATAATTACTCTTCTAAATACAAGAACTTCCATATAATTAGAAACTAGTGTAAATATTTCCCAACTCTCAAAACTTTTACTTGTATAACCCCAACAAATAATTTTTTTTATAATTATAAGTGTAGTAAAGTGCTCAGTTTAAAGTGAACCACCTATAATAAGATGGCTATAGTCCTTACAGTGTAAGTTTGCCTAATTTTGACATTTCTCTACTGAGAAAAGAATCTTAAAAAGGGTTGCAGAGAACCTGTTTTCCACGCAGTCACGATGGTTTAAAGGTCAACACACTGAAGTTGCCAGACAATTTTCTCAGAAGAGAAATCTCAAAATCAGAAAAACTTATACTATACAGACATTTAACAATTAGAATTTTTTGGCATAAAGAAAGCGGACAGGTAATATATAAGCAATGTGTAATACACTTGTATTGTAACCCAAAAACGTAGTTCAACTGAATCAACTTAAATTATAATCCTTCACAAATGTAAACAAATACAGCAAATTTTGATTACTGTGAATTGTGAATCTAATACACAAATTGATTATCGTGTTATCATACCAACTCTATTCCTTAGCTCGTTTGACACAACTCACATTCATCTTATGAGTAGGTCTTAGCTTACACACACCTAAGGAACCCCCTGCCCGTGTAGGAGAGTGTATGAGCTGGGGAAGGGGAGGATTGGAATAAGAAAGAGTATAGCTGGAGAGGGTGGGAGGGGAAGAAAGAGCAAGGAAGGGAGAGAGAGGGAAAGAGTGTGTGCGTGCGTACACACACACAAGCATCATCTATTCTGTTTGAAAATGCAACATGAATCAGGAATGCAGATGCCATAAAAAGTATGTAAAAAAAACCTACAACACAATTTCTGATGGTGCTATTCACTTTGTTAAGAGACTCAGGGCCGTATCTATAAATGGCTTTCGAAAGTGCTGTTAGCAGACATTCACCTGGCAGCCTGCCAACTACTCGCATCCTATAAACGACTTTCGGGAGCTTGCCAGCTGAAAGCGCTTGCACGTACACTTGAAGTGTAAATATGGCAACATAGCACCATTTTTCTTCCATTGGATAGTATGAAGAATGAATATAGGAACACACCCTGCAATTTTCGATCGTCTTTTCTGACATTTCACGTTGTTCATATCTGAAATGATGTTATTGTCTTTGGATTTACATTAGGTACGTAAAGGTAATATTTATTGTGAAGGTTAAATACAGTTAAAGTAGTATTTGTGAGGGATTTTTTCAGTGAGCATAATATTGTGTTTGCATGGAGAACAGTATAGATTTTACAATTCTTAAAACCAATTTTTGTATTATTCAATAAAGAAATACATAAAACGGAAAATAAAAAACCAACTATGGAATAACCAGTTACGTCAGTCACTTGGAAAGTACGAAAACATTTTAAATTTAATTGTTTACTTTGTTTTTACAGCTGACGTAATTATCGTAAGAAAGTAACGAAGATATACACATGTCAGATAAAATGTGTACATACAGAAAACATCGTTAATCTGTGTTTACTGTCATATTTGCACAATGCAGTTATTTCTACGCCACATTCTGTCTTATTTTCGAAACAAAGGTACTAAAACTGCAAACATATACACGTGCAGTAACAATTTTGGTTTGTGAAAAGTCCCATCTTGTAGCAAACCCTCCATGGAATAATATTGCATACACTTTAAACAGATCTGGTATACTTAACAGTAGCTTCTGTTTATTGAAAATTTTCAAATTCGTAATTCCTAAACTCGTTCCAATCAAGAATATATTTTAAAAATGTTTCATTTTCTTGTGTTACTAGTATCGTTTTACATGTTAATCCATAAAATACAGCCGCCATTGTTATAAAAACACAATGAAAACAACTGAACAGGCTTTCGAATCACAGTCTGACCACATTCACCTGAAAGTGGATGGCTCTTCACTTCCAGGCAGTCAACTAACCAACGAAAGACGTTTCTAGTGTGTGTTTTGGTCGGAACAGACTTTCGGTGATTGGATAACAACCGAAAACTGTTTATAGATACGGCCCTCAATCTTCTCATCTATCAAATTAACTATTTTCCTAGCATCTTCAATAAGTTTCTGCTTCTTGGCAGCGAGTACTGCAGCCCTCTTCTCTGTCAAGTCCATTTCCATCTTTGTTTTGTTGGTCAATCATTGTTGATCCATTACCTCCTCATACCTAGCATGGGAGTAACGTACTGAACTAATTAATTCCTTTTAAATTTTATTTACAAAAGGGTTCAGTTCACCAACTGCAACAATACTATCGTACACTTGCCTCTGAGCATTCAATGAATCTTCCTTGAGGTTTTCATGTAAACACTCATGGTTAATGGAAAAACTTTGCTACACATTAGCATTTCCATGAGAAAGTATTAAAATAATAAAATCCACAGAATCTTGCATGAAAGGCAAATACTTCATCCAGAAACAATCAAGTCATTTCTGTCTCATACAAAAAGTTTTAAAAGTTTTGAATATCACCTCTTTTACAAAGTGACTTACAAACTGAGAGTCAATTTTGTCAGCCTCCGAATTGGGCACTAAATTTTTTCAACAAACATGTTGAGAATTTTTTTAAGGCACTTGTTGCATATTATACTGTAACTGATCTTGTTACAACAGCATTGTCTAGTAGGCCCTTCCATAGAAGATTAAAAAATTGTTTCATGTCAATTTTACTCAAAGCTAACGTCAGCACATTTTGCATATCTGGCTAAGAAATGCAGAGGAGAAACGTCTTGTAATAACACAATTATTACTAACATCCCAAAGTCAAACCACAAATCCAGTTGATATTTTTGGGCCACCTGTTCAGGGATTCGTCAAACCCCACAACAATATCTGAAGCATTGGTACACATTTTTACAAGATCACAATGAAAATCTGGTGCTAAACCATACACTGCACTGCATGATACAAAATTGTGGTTCTATGCAACTGCATTTTCTGCGCAATGTTGGAGTCGGGGAATATACTTTTTAACAATGAGGCATTTTTATTAGCACTGCGTACAGAGATGTGCAACATTACAGTCGTTGAACACAAAATTATTTCTGCACGAGTTACTTTCTCATTTAAAACAAATCTATCTAAGTTGTATGCTTCTTTGGCTGTTTCAGTTACAGATTGTTTATGTACTAACCTGTTTACAGTTTCTATTTCAGAAGATGTTAAATGTTAGTTAGTGTCAGGAAGCAGATTCTGCAAAATTTACTCTGCTGACTAGAAAAAAAAACTTTTCAGTGTGGTATATTCAGACAGAGCTGCAATAACTTTGTGGTACTTTTTTCCATTCATGTGGCATCTCACTGCTGCCTTCCCCATATTACTCAAAGAAAACACTATTGCACACACGCTACATTTTGCTGAAAAAGGAGACCCGTGAACAAATTGAAGCCAACCCTTAAATCTATAACCAATCATCCATTTGTGTGAAAATGAACACTTTGATAAGGCACTCTCACATTTTTACGAAATAAAGTATTAAACACAAAAAAATACAAAAGAGGAGAATGTAATTTTATAGGTCCTAGCCTATGTAACTTCGTCACTCACAAAATAAATATTGACAGACCACAATTTACAGCAAAACACATAATAAACAGCTAACCATCCAGTGGCCTAACCATTTTGTCAAGATGCCTAACAACTTGAATAAAGAACCAATCTGTCCAAATGGAGATTCGTGGCACAATACTGTATTAACTATATGGAAAATAATATTGTTAACTTCTTTAACTTATTTATTTGACACTAAAATTGAAGATGAAGCATAAAGATAAGTACATGTGGTTTGTGCCAGACAATTCAAGCCTATAGGTCATTCGGGATGAAGTGAGCACTAAAGATTTAACCTTTGGAAAAAATCACTAGTTGTTACTGCACATGTCAACATTAACAAGAGTTACGTTACTGATTGTATGGTTGGTAGTGAATCACTGCATGTAGTTCCGTGTATTTTTTATTTGAATACAACATTAGTAGAACAACATCAAATGCAATCAACCTTTCTGTATTAAATATACAGTAATTTATAATATTTATTTATGATCTTATTGACATACCTACTGAATGTATAATTTGATTTAACTAGCGCCAGCACAAAGTGACGCAACCGAGCCGCTGAATATCAATAGTCGTTGGTACATACCACTAGCGCTCCGCGCTACAGAGGTAGTTCAAAATTCCAGACAGGTGGCATCAGAGTTAGGTTTTTGCCGCTTCGCTTGGAAGCCAGTTAAGTCATTGTGTTTGTCCGGATTCCAGATAAATGCATTTAATAGTAATAGAAATGACAGTTTATTAATATCATTGCAAATGATGAGAAGTTGTAGGTAGTCTGTAATTTGTTATATTTTACTATCGCAGCTCTGAGTATCTGGAATCACAAATAATATTTTATTCAATTTCACATATAGAAAATACATTACTAATTGTTTCAGAAGTATGTCGTCATTGTTCATGGCAGTATGCTGAATAGAACTTGAGCTCTTGAATTGTGTGTGTCGTGTCGTGTTTTTTAGTGGCTGTTTTGAATTGCAAATTCGAATTTACTATGCACACACTTATGCGATTGGTAACGGCAATACTGTATATTGTATCAATTTAGAGTCGATGCACAGAAACCAGTGTTGTATGACGTTAACTCGCAGGTATTTATAACTAAGGTTACTAACAAGTATCATATATTCAGCACCCGTGCATTTAATGAGCAGATATTGATGATAACATGTATTGGAGCAGTTTAATGTACTTGTAAACACTACAAAAGCGTATGTAACTAAAAGCATGTGGCAATGTTTAAGTTCACGTGCAGTGGAAGGATGTAAACTGGCGGAAAATAGAAAATAATTAGGGCTTTTTTGAGTACTACTAACTTTATTGCTTTAAATGCAAAGTTCCAAATAAACAGTACACGTCTGCCATTACCAAAACAAATGCCACAAACAATTCCATTGTATCAACCGAGTCGAGCCGACTACACAGTTCCAAGGATACCCGAAGCGTCAAAATTCGCATGGCCCTGCAAGGTGCATATAATTCATGCTGCGACTGCTTCACACGTGCGCACTAATAGGGCCCCGCAAGGCGCATACATAAACCGCGACCACTCAACAGTGCGCTATAGTAGGCTTGCGAGGCCACGGAACAAAATATCAGTTCTTTGAGCATTATAAACCGCACAAATACCATTGTTCCCAGTCTGTAAGACACCTTGCAAGTTAGCAAAATTTAATCTGTTTGACGAAAAAATCCCTGAGATTTCCAGGTGTTTGTGGAATCCCTGATATTTCCTGGTTTACTGGTGAGTGACTACCATGTTGTATTAACATCCAAGACAGTAAAAGAGGACCTAAGTACCATAACTGAAAAGGAAAACTGCATGTTGTAATATTTTTATAACATGTTTTACTAAATACTTAACAAAAACACTCTAGGTATAGTTGAAACAATGGTTGAAAAAGCACTGATTGACAAGGGATTAGTGTATTAAGAAATGCATATAATTGTTCAAAAAAACCAAGCTGGCTTGAAATTGTCCCATACAGCAAACACAAAATGTCCACTGTGAATTGTCTCACTTAACGAGATATCCTAAATTGCAACTAGTGAAAAAGCATTTAAAAATCTAAGCCTTAAATCAGGTGATGTGGTGAAGTCCAAATAACTACACTAAATTATTATTACAGCAACATTAACTGAACAATAAATAATTTCTACGTTACAGGTTTTAAATATTTACTACTTCACTTTTACATGTGCAAAGAACTTTTTAGATTTCCTCCGAACAAATTTGTACACAAAAATGAAATGTCATAAATTACAACCATTATTGCATAAATTTTAACCTCGCTACTGCTGATCTGCCAAAGTTAGAATTTTTTTAAAGAAATCAGGGTGTCCAGCGAACAAGGATTATTTTTTTTTTCTCCAGGTTTTCCAATAGAATATGTAAATTTTCCAGAAAAATTAAAACTATACATAATGTACAAATTACAAATACATAAGAAGCCCATTGCTATATCCGTGTTGGGGACATAATCCTTTAACCCAAGAAAGTGATTCCACTGTGTGCCAGATGTAACGATTCCTTTATTTATACATTATGGACATAAAATATCAAACAGCCCATAATAGAAATAAATGTATCAATTGGCAAGACAAACTTAAGTTGTTAGTACGTGAAAATTTTATTTTTTGGTACTCCTGACCAAAATCTGTTGTTTTTTGTAAAACAGGACATAGTTTGACATTTCATAAATTTTTCTTAACATCTTTAATGTTTTGATGACCTGTTTATGTCAGTTAACTATATGTTTTAACAGGATATTGACCTACTAAAACATTTTCCAGGTAGCAATAACTTAAACACAAATTGTTTTGTCACTATTGATCTAGAGATTGGTACAAAGTAGGCATTAAATTAAAATAATGGTTAAATTAAACACCTTTATAACCCTAAAATCATTCAGACTGAGGTCTGACACACATCGGCTATGACAATTCAGTGACAAATACTATAGTGTACTCTGACGCTACCTAAAATACATAACTACTGGTTCAGGCAAGGCTTGTTCTACTTTAGTAGCGAAAAATAATGAGATTTTTACAACACTCGAATTCAAATATATTCCATTAAGCGTATAACCCAAGTATAATACACCATTAGTATTCACATTTTTTATCCCTTAGTTAAACTAAAGCATGTTTTCGGCAAAACTTGAAGAAATACCTAAGCAACCATATGACTATAGTAACTTTCAGAATTTTCACAAATTTCCCTGACAACCATATTTCCCTGACTTTTCAGAGTTTTCCTTGTTTTCTAGGTCACCGGACAAACCGTGAATGAAATGTAGTCGTATTAAAAGACTTGCTTAAGTTACTGTTGAACTGTGCTGCAGTAAATTGCAATTCCAAATAAATTTTTAAACCACACTAAACCCCCTATTTTGCCCCCCATCCCATCATCAAATTTTAAAACTACATTTTTTTGCACAGTGCTTTTAGACAGGCCCTGATTTTCGTAGCATTTTGACGAAAATTAAGAAATGTAATCATAGAAATATAAATTGATACCAATAGCCAGGCGTCTTCTGATCAAAAGCATACCTCTGAATAATAGATATGACCAAAACTTTGTCAAAAAAAAAAAAAAACGAGCTCCCAAATGTCTTCTTGCGAGTGAATAGCCGAACTTCTGTAACATTTAACGGTAAAATAAGGGGAGTTATAGTTGAAATATAAACTAATATCAATAAAAAGACACCTTCCATAAAAACATTCTTCTGAATAGAAGGTATGATCAACCTTTGACAAAAAAAAAATTCAAACTTCTGAGTGCATACTCGCAAATGCAAAGTCAGTTTTTTTCATTTCAAAAAATTAGGTTATATAATAATAACAAAATAATAATTTACACCTATAGACAGAGGTCTAAAGAAAAAAAAAATACAGCATGTGAAATTGGTAGTTACAATCTCCCGATTCCACCAAAACTAATTGTGACACACTGGTGCACACGTACTAAGCACGCATTACTAGCCAGCACAATGACCTTGTAAATTATTCACCAGAGTAAAAAGGAAAAAGTGTATGTATTTATTCACAGAAATAATTTACATAACTTCAATATTAATTAAAAGTAATGTCAAAACAATCCCTCTATGTTTGACATAAAGTTTATTAGTAAAAAAAACCATACAAATGATTGTACGCTAACGTACGTAGAAATAGCATACAGAGCAGACAGCAAAACTGTACATCTGTTCACAAGATGGAGGATAGATAGCAGCACTGTAGCATATACTGACATTCAACCAGCCAAAAACGCCACTTTTCAATGTTCTTACCTAAAATTGCCTAAATTACGTGTATACGTGATTCAAAGGAATCACTTTCACAGCCAGTATGCTGCATGGATATAAATTAAAAGAGTTTTGGGACTCTGGAGAATTGCGACGTTTTAAGCTTAAATCAGGTTTACAAAATACTTAAAATTGTTTTATGTAAAAACATTATAATTTCACGCTATTACTGATGGGGTTCATGTATGAACATAAATATTGTCAGCATGAAGCAAGAGAGAGCTATAAGACTTGGAGAAATAACCAAGAAAAAGGCCGTACTACAATTAAATAAGTGTATGTGCATGTGACTGAACGATGCACTTTAGTACGGCCTACATTTTGATCCTAGTGCGTTGTTGTTGTTGTGGAGGGGGTAGGTCGATCGGCTTGGCACGAGTGACGGCGCAGCACGGTTTTCAAACTGTCACTGCCACATTTTTAAACTGATTTTCACCATTTTTGTTTCATTTTTAATATTGTGACTTGCCAAGTAATAACTGGAACTCTGAAACAGATATTTTAGCACCGTGAAGTAGAAAACATACTTTAAAACCAATGTCAATGTAATTCCTTAAAATTATTTTTGCCATAGAATTTTATTATTTTCTGAAGGTTCCTGAAAGTGTATTTGTAAATATTTTCCGCGACTTTGACTAATCGATCGGCAACAACAGCGCGTGCATCGGACGAGAGAAGAAGTACGACTTTTATTAAAATCAATAGGCAGCAACAGCAGGCACGACGCACAAGAAGAGAAATACGACTAAGTAAAATAGAACGGCAGCAACAGCACGCTTTACAGACAACAGAAGAAACATGTTAAGCCAGTGGAGTCTATTCTATTGGCATTGAGTGTTGCGAAGCATCTGTAATGTTGTGAAACTACGTATTTGGGGTTATGTCAAGGACGAGTCCATATAAAGGTTTATTTAGACGTCCCATTTTATAACTTGTTTTATTTTTTATATTATATTTTTAATTATGCGTGTGCAGCACTAATTGTGACAGAAAATCATAGTATGTGTGTATTAAACACATTGTAAGTAAATTATTTTAAAAATTACATTCAGTTGGTGGAAAGTGTGTGGCGTAATCTTGTTAAATGCTGTATTATATTTACATGCATAACGTTCTGCCTTAGCATGATTTGTGTTGCGCACGAATTCCAAGACATAAGCAGTGCAGGAAGATAAAGCTCTATATACTTTTGCCAGTTAAATACGCAACATTGTGCTAAATTGCGGGAATTTCAGATTTAACCGGTATTTTAAAAATTTCGTCGCAAAATAAAAAATAGGTGTAATTTCGCGGTATTTTGTGTATTTCACCCTACACCATTTTTAGGGGTTCCTACACAAAAGTGATTTAAACACACAAATACTAAATTTAATACAGAGTCACGCCAAATACATTTATCCAAAGTTCAATAATTTGAAAACATTTAACCACTCTCCTACTTTTGTAGCAATAAAAAAGAACTTTCCATTCTAACTAAACTCTCCCATCATATATTTTTTACCTCTACATTAATTCAGTCATACAAGGACTGAGCTATTTCTGATTTCATTGTATAACAACTGATTTGTTTTTAACAAATATCTGAGCCAACATGAGAGATCATAAACAATATGCAGGATAAAGACTTGAAAAAATTTAAACTTATTCAAATTATTATTACTAAGATTATTTCTGCATTTGTCTACTAACAACAAAATTTAAAAGTAACAAAGTTTTTACATGTTGCAAAGAATTCAGAACAATCAAAACGAAATTATGATGACCATAGCAAAAGCTAATTGTGGGAATAATATTAGAAATTAATTTGCATTCAACACATGAACATGATGCTACATTTTAATATAAGGCAATTTTAATTTGCATTTATTAGGAGTCTCTTATCTAATAAAAGTTACAGTGTTGGTCAAGGGGGTGACACCAGACAGGGGTTAACATTTTTTATTTTTCACGAGTCCCAGTATCAATGTCAACCTCAAACATTTACTACAGTACTATGTATATAAATTTTTTATTCAATAATATAGTTTTCTTGTCTGACTTTATTACAGTTCGTCGTCTCAAATATGATATTGCTATCTAAAAGATCGATACAAAATTTTATAATTTAAAAAAATTTTTAAAAAGGCATATTGGTTTAAGAATTTAATAAGACACATCTGAAAAGCTAGGTTGGCTAAAACGGGGAGCATGGTTATTTGTCTATGGATTGGCTGGTGTTCGAGGCTATTGAACTACGTGTTTTAATTCATTTTAGAAAGCGGAAATGTGTGTGTGTGTGTGAAATTGTGTTTTTAACTACTTAGGTAAGTTACAAAGTTGCAATAAATGTGATTAATTCAGTTTAAGTTGTCATTCACTCTTATTTACTTTCTCATGTGTTTTGCTATGTACTCGTTCGCAAAAACTTGTGAAATGGCATTTGTGGTTCACTACAAAATATTTGTAATGTACATGATGTGATAGAGGTATCCTAGTAGTTCTTTAAATAATTTTATCACAACTTTGTAACTACAGTATTTCTGTGCGGTTTACAAATAGTAAATTAATACTGTACATTTAACCGCCTTGCTTCTCTCAGCTGGTCAAAAATGCAATAAAATTAAGTCCAAAATAAAAAAATTTCCCATTCAAAAGAAAGTTTTGTCTGTCTTTTTTGCAATGAAGTCCATAAAATATTACCTTGTTGTCGATGCCACCCTGCAAAATATTAATATTCTTATCGGCAGTTTTACTGCGTGTGATAGGTATTGATGGTGGGATTAGCCACCCAACCACTCTAAAATCGAGCAAGAAATAAGAAAGACCCCATAACATGGAAATATAGTCTCTGTTAAACTTATGTACTCTGTGGTGTAGGAGTTTGTAAAAAACAAAAAACTGTTATTCAGTCCAAACAATGCACACTCAAATCTTAACATAAAAAATGGGTAAACAATCCATATGTAACTGTAACTATCATGAGCAACCAGACACAAGCATATTTGTCTAATACAATCAGTGCCACTGTGTATGAAGGTATGGTCTTGACACCGAGGAATAAAATGTGATACCTTTATTGTCGCAGTGCTAGCAGTCTTTTAGTGTAAGATTTATTGTGTTTTGTCTTTCGTTTTTTCAATCTTTCACATGTAGACACACATTGCAATGATTCTAAAATTTTGTACAGCAGGAAAGAATTGATTTTGTTCGAATGTGTTTACTAAAACAATAGTACATGATATTAAAATTTTTTTTCCAGACAACTAAAAAAGTTTTACACACATGCCAATGTATTTATGGATACAAAACAGAGTTTACCATATTAACATCATTTTATATGAATAATTATAACAACTGTAACTAAATAAGGCAAATCTTCCACCAAATTACTACTAGCGCTCAGCGACAAAAAGAAGTCACTTTCTCTTATTAGGGCCCGATTCTTGAGTTGTTGTGAAATAAGTCCATTGCGAGATTCCTAGAAATCTCGTAATGGAATTCCTTTTGTGATACAAGAGTAAAAATATTCGTAGTGAAATAATTCCATTCTGAATAATCTCACTTCGTCTTTCGGTAGAGAGATGAGATTCCGCAATGCCTGGAAACAGATAGCCACGACACTTTTGTCGTATATTGCGATAACCTCACTGTTTTAATATTAACTAAATAAAGTACTTAAGTACAGAAGCTATTCCACACATATATTACACTTGTGCTAACACTTTGCTAGTTCATTTAGACCTACAAAAGTCCAGTAAAACACGAACTTTATATCACTACACGTGAATTTAATACTTAACCTATACCTAACTATTTACTTACAATTTTATACATTTTAAAGTTTGGTTTCTTTTTAAAAAAAACTGCAAATATTGCAGATACAGTGAACCCTCGATAACTCGGACTAAAAAGGGGGAGAAGCTGTCCGAGTTAGGATTTGTCCGTGTTATCGAGGGATGTCCGGAGAGGTGGGGTAATCAGTCATTAATCACAAGAAATGCGAAGAAATTAGTACGCAATTATTTATACAAGCAAAAGAGGCTGCAATAAATACTGTTTTGTACGTAACTATCGTAACAAGTTACGGAAGGGCCGTCATGCAGTGGGAAAAATTAACATAATGTGGAGGACTATAAAAGAATGTCAAACAATGTAGGCAGTCAGATCTTTATTTATTTTTTATGCTGCTACTTCTGGCTGATCCTTTTTTTTAATCTCTGTGCTAGAAGCTGGCACCAGGCCCCCTTCTACCACATAAAAGTTTCCGTCTGGCTGGCGACAGCCAATGTGCACGTGTGAGAGAGATAAGAAATGATCGTTGAAGATAAGCTAGGGAGGTTGCGAGCGGAAGTAGTAAAGGTCAACCGGTACAGTCTCGTGCAATACAAACGCCGCACGTGACCACACGCATCTCACACAAGATGTTTACATTGAAAAATACCTTACGTCCGTATGTTACAGCGTAGGGGAAGTAGCCAACTGCTAGCCTGATAGTTACTCTACCCTCCTACAAAGTTACAAAGGTATAAAAATAATTTTCCTCGTATACATGAATAAAAACGGTACTGTAATTAACAATCCTTCTGAGTCACTGTACATTATGTGAACATATTTTAACACTACTAATTACAAAATTTAATTTTATGTATGTAAATTGCATCATAGAACACATAACTTACAGCTGTATTCTTACACGAATTGTCACATTATAAAGCAATAAAATTTTAATCATGTTCTATAGAGTTACCGTATTTACTCACGTAGTCGCCACATATTTTTGACCAAATTTTAGGCCCAAAAAATGAGGTGCGGCCATTATAAGGGGTTTTCAAAAAATTACCTTCTAAAATTTTTTTTGGTGTAGAATATAACAAATGTACATTTTTTCTATATTTACTCGTTCATGACGTGAACATTTCTTCTAAAATAAAGAAAAAGTTTTTGTCGGTGTATAGTAAAATGGAAAAATTAAGACTACAAAATCTTGTTAATCCATTGATGTGCGTCACTCAATGAAAATCGTTTAAAATTATACCGCATAAGACGTTTACATTTTACGGTCCATTACATGAACACTATTATTTCCCGTGAAGTAGTTTATAAACAAATCCGATTCACGCTTAAAACGTTACAACTCTCCAGACACCGTTACGTTATCAACAGAGCATCATCAACCAGCGAGCGTGACTCATCGTGTCCGGCTTGGGCATGGATGTTTTGTTCTTTCACCACCCACATCAGCTCTTGAAAATATTGTTGTTAAAGGGGCGTAAAACCTTCTCACCAATTTGTATACACCGCAATGCAAAGCAATGATTTTTAATTTTTCTTTTTAATGTCCAGGACAATTTGTTTTGCAACCGTGAATTCATTGTACATACCAGAACAAAATAATTTTCAGTTTATGTGTCATTATAACCCGTAGTTACAGTCATTTCACAAGCACCACATTGAAATGTTTATTTACGACACACGTGCGTGCCTGGCTGGCTGGGCGAAGAGGGGGGAAAGATAAAGAAGTGACAGGTCGGCCTGCTGCGTTGCATCTTTACTCACGCGTCGCGCGCCTCGCTAGCTACATTTTACCACACGGAACTTGCCAAATATTTACTGTGAGATTATTAAAGGCTAAGTAGCGATGGACGACTTCGTTATAAAGTTTAATACTGTTCTAAAATATAATGTGATGAATTTAAATCCAGCAGAAACGATTTTTTATGTCTTTTAAGCAAAAAATAATTAATTAAAAATTATTAATTTTTTTTAAAAATCCTGTCCGAGTGATCCGAAGTCCGGGACATCGAGGTCCGAGTTATCGAGGGTTCACTGTATTTGAATGCAATATTTAATTATGAGGTAATTTAAAGAGTTGGAAAATAGTTCAGTGCATGCCAACGTGTATTTTAGGGACGAAATATGCGTTTGGATTGAGCGACAAGAAGTTTGTAGAGGTTTTTAGATTGAATAAAAGGTGTGTTGCGGATATAATTGCCAATTTAAAAGAGGTTAGAGAAACACCTACAAGGAAATCTTCTCTTCCTATTGATAAAGCAATATGCATTAACTTAAACATTTGACAAAAAAAAATCATGCAGCGCATAACATCACTTGTATGAAATATTCATAAATCCTCTCAGAAACAACATGTTGTGTTGTACTATTTTGTACAGAGTCCATTACCGAATACCAAATAAAATAATATTCAAAACAGCAAATGGAGGAGAGATAAAAACAGCCTTACTCATTTGTTAAATTCTTCAGAGTGCGTTCAGTACATGAAATTAAAGGTTGTTTGTTTCAGTTACTCTTGACTACCGGAAGTTCAAAACTGCCAGCTATTTCACCATCACATTTCGTACTGCAGAATTTTTACTCAAGAATACCTTTCCACCATAGTGAAAAAATGGTTTTGAAATGTGGGAAGTGAGATTCATGATTTCGGAATAAATTTGCATCAACTCAAGAATTGGGCCCCAGGAGACATACCTAGTGTCAAGACATCTTCCTCTTAGACCGTGAAGTAGTGTCCAAACATTTTGCTCGAAGTGCAACACATTTATGATGCAATATATCTACGGAGGTTGTTTTCGTTCATACTGATATAATAATAAATTAATTTTACAAAACATAATGATAATGTGGTTTGAAGACAAGATTTTACCATGAATAATGAGTTTATTTGTAACAAAGAGCAATCATCTACAATAAAATTAATACATTTATGTGGTAGTGAAAGTAAAAATTCTTTACTACCATATTTGCCGGCGTATAAGTCAACGGTTTTTACATATTTTTGGCCTTCAAAAATTGCCACTTGTCTTATATGAAGGTGTGAAAATTTTTGGTAACCTAAAAATTGTTTGAAAGTTAAGCTGTAAGCTGTGGAGTTGTATGATGTTACAAGGATTGTGTTTTCTGTCACAAATCAAAACAAGTGCCCTGTTTTTTTTAATACAATTTACAGTACCAAATTTTGATAAGCATTACATTCCTGACAGCGGCTACTTTTGCCTCGCAGCGACGTGTGCATTGCTTGGCTATCAATACCACTGGAGCATGTGACCAGATCCTTTAGCCGTGTCCGAAACGAAGATTTTACATATTTAGGGTTTGGGAATTTAGAGTGGATAGATTTGAACGTCATATAAAAGCGCTGCGTGCGTCAAAGGAGGAAACTATATACTTGGTTTTTCAATGTTGTTTTGTTTATTTCTTTACTTTTCACTGTTGAATAAATTGTTTATTTGTTACTGTACACAAACTATTTAACTGATTCTTCACATCCTAAATTACAAATTCTACATTAATATTTACTTTGTTTTAGGGCTAATTTATTTACAATAGAAAATACGAAATTCATTCTTAAATTTAAAAAAAATATATTTGTTGCATACAAAATAGCACCACAGGCTTTTACATATATTACGGTTTTTAATAGATATTTATGTGTTTTTCAGCCGAATGGCGGAGTATAAAACGTAAGTAAACAGCAGCCGATGAATTTACTGAGCTATTTGGAAATTTAGCGTGCTACTTCACCTCAGTAAATTTTACACCCTAAATCCCCAATATTTACTGCACTAACATGGTCACGTGGTTGAATTAGTAACCTAAATAGCAGTTTCGGACACGGCTTTTGTCTCACCAGCACACAACTCTCGGGCAGAGAAAACGAGGATCTAGGCACAGCGTGCCTAGATCCTTTGTGTCGCCAGCACATTTCTCTCAGGCGGAGAAAACGAAGATCTAGGTACCATACCACACGTTCACGTGTCTCATGGTACTAAGAAAAATACAAGGTAGGCACTGCACATCCTACCCCCTCCACGACCCAGTGACCACTGGTATCACGTCACAAGGTATTCACTCTGCTACAGCGCCAACCCCCAGCTAGGTTAAAATAATATGAAGTTCGCACGTGTTCAGTTTATACCAACACAAAATAACACATTGTTCAGTCTACATCTATAGTAATAATAATAGAAAGACCATAGATATAACCAACTTCGAAAACATTACTGAACATTCGATTTAAAATTAGCAGTAAAATTTATTTCGACCGGAGTAATGAACAGGTTTTGGCCAACACAACTATGAGCAGGTTGTCATGGCCTGTAGCTTTCACGGAACATAGAAACAACTCACATATTGTCGCAAAGCAATTTTTCTGATCTTAGTTTTTGTTAAGATATCTTAATTTTTTGTTCAGACCCATGCTTTAAATAATCCCTCTCTTTATATTTTATTCAATTCTAGTTTTTTTTTTAATAATAGCGGCTGTGTATCAATTGTTATTTTTTAAAGTTTATGTCTAATTTCCCCACCTCCTTCCCCACCTTTAAATCTACATGTTATGCCCAGAATAGTCGACTGTTGCACAGTACAGCAGTGTTACAGCTTACATAGGCCGCTGCTATACCGGGTAAAGCTAGGTGATAGATTTAAATGTAATTTTCTACGTAGCACACGTGGTGTTATTTTCTTCATAGCAGTGTTTGTCCACCTGCACTTTAGTTACGTCACTGAGCGCCCAGCGAGAGAACAGCTGATAAGTTATGTTTACTGTACTTGTGGGCCATGTGCAGGCTAGTTTAAGTGAAAAACTTTAATTAGGTAACTGGTTCATCAGCTGGGATGATGTACTTCTACCGTACAGCAGAGCCAAGAAAAGCTAGCATAGCTCCTTTCCCCCTCCCCTAACCCCTGAATGCTTCTCGGTGGAAGACCGAGAAAACCGGCTGTTTAAGTTGGCAGACTTGATATCATCCTGGTTTGTAATCTTGGAATTGTGTATGTTGGTACTTCAGCGCTGCGCAGATGTTCTGGAGTAATAACATCAACACTCCTGTCAGTTTTCGTTGAACGTTAACTGTTATTTTGACCCCGATCGCAGTGGTTTGAAAGTCCAGGAAATTCTTACGAGCCTGAGGTTATAAAAGAAGTTGTCGTGAAACATTTGGAGTCTTTTGTCTTTCATCTTGGTCGTTGGATTTTTTTTACTGGTTTGTTCGATTGTTGAAGTCAATGGTCGGAGGAACCCCTAGGGACTTCAGTTCAGAATGAGATAAGTAGACTAACTTTGGAGTTAGTTAAACGTACGTCCGAGATGAGAGTCACACCTTTGTGAGTCACATTTATTGAGCCACACTAATAAGAGTCGCAATGATCAGATTCACACTTCTAGAGTCGCTTATTTTATTGTAATGTCAGTCAGTCTCCAAGTTGTATCTTTGACCACTCCCTCACCCAGGTATTAGTCTTGATGTTGACAATTGTAGTTATTGGTTGTGCTGGAACAGCAAGCCCTTGCTAGAACCCCCGAAGATAACTTGTGTTTGGACACTCGACTCAGCCAAAATATGTTGCACTATGCCCTATGAATAACTATTGCGCCCATTGATACTTGGACTTTATTATCTGTGCCTCAGTGTTTGTGATGCGCCCCGTGTGACTGTGACGGGCCCGCGCCGCCTCGCCTATCTTCATGGATATTCGGGTCCCATTGCCCATCTTCGTCGCCTCCCTCTTCTACTACCTCTTCCCCCCATACTTCCCCTCCTCTACCTGGCCTTCTGCCGACGTTTGCTCCAGCACTCAGAGTCCTGCGCCCGCCGAGCAAGGTTGCCTGCCACTTGTTACCTCGACGCTCCGTCAGCATATGTTTTATTGGTAAGTTTAACTTTCTTTGAATAGGGTCATGCATTCCGTTGCTTTCTATGGTTTGGTAAATCACATGTATTCCCTAGTTTGGTTTGCTTGTTATTAGTTTCGTTTTCTTTTAGCTATCTTTGTTTGCCTTACCTTTCTCTCTTACTTTAATTTATTACGTGCCGGCTGAGCGTCGATGTGGCGAGTGGGTCAGAATCAGGCTTTTAGTAAATACGTTTGTAATTTGTGTTAATGTATCCTTGCTGCAAGTTCCTGAATTATAATCTTGAATTGCATTTTCTGATGTATTTTTGAGTGAGTGCGTACTATTCTGTAAATTAGAGATAACCAATACATTTGACGTCGCTGATTCACGTGTTGTGTGTTCGTAAGGTAGACCCACCTCTCACTTTGTGTCGTCCATTATGTGTTGTGTTAACTTGTTGGCCGAGGATTCTCAGCTATTGCTCAACTGAGCCCGTTTTGACTGGACAGGGCATGTGTCTGTCTGGTCATCTAAGAGCGCACACGGTCAAGTAAATTGGTAATGACTAGTTGAGTAAAATAATCTGTCTTTTAAGTTAATCAGTTGATAATAAAATCCCTAGACACGCATGAACTTTTTAGCGATAAAATGTTGTGCTTATTTTCCTTTCATGGCAGAAAGCATCCCTAGTTTGTTCTGATTACATGACAAATATCATTGTTACAGTAATTCTTTGAGAGCCATTTTTTGTAAAGCTATTCGCTCAGTGTTCGAGCTGAATAATCACTTATGTAAGCTATTTTGAGTTAATACAGAGTTATCTTAAACCCGACTTTCTCGGTCTTTGCTTTTATTTAATTAATTTCTCCTGATAGGTATAATTTTCCCATAGTAGAATAAGTAAAAGTACAGTCTTACATTTTGTGGTTGAAAATTAACTATTAGTAGATTATAAGAAATACTTGCAGTCCTTGAAAAGATCCCATCCCCCTATTTCTAACCTGTTGTTACCACCTATGTTACTGTTTTGCTCTACCTGTCTTTGTTACAAAAGTTTAGTCTAATGTGTTTCGAGGCATCCAATCAGGCCTATAACAGATTGGTGGTGGATGGCTTCCCCCCCCCCCCTCCCAAAAGGTAGCACACGTTGTCCGTTTACCCCCATAAATTTAAGTATTACAATTCCTCATAAAATACTACCGGTTTTTTGTTAAATTCCCTTTTACCAGTATTTGTTACAATATTATGATTTCAACGAGAACATAGAACATATGTATGCCAAAACCACAAATGTGCAAAAATCAATATTTTGAGACAAGTGCATAGATGGCATGTATTTTAAGTGATATACATTTTGCTATAAACATGAATGTCATATGGTTATTCCTGTAGAGGTTATTGCAAGTTCATTTTACATGAAAGTGGAACATTTGCAATATTTGTTATGCCACAAAAACAAATGTAGCAAATTCGAGTTTTTTACACATAGCAAATCAAGAATGTGGCACATCTGCGATTTTGGCTCGTCAAAGGATGTGCAAAATGTTAAATTATAATACAAATTCAGCTCATTATATTGCAAGTGGTTTACATTTAAAGACAGTAGATAACATAAACAGTTTCTTATGAAACAAATATAGAATATTACATACTGCAGGTATTTAATTTTTTTAGATAAACGTAAATATCATGGATGCTTTGAGGAGAAGTTCTTGTGCAAAATGCAAAGATGGTATCCTTGAACCTGAGGGAGCTCATAATTTTGCCTAAAATGGTTTTTCAATGTGATTGTCTACCTTCGTTTAACAAAGTCACTTTGCCTAAAAGTCATTCTGCCTACATAATTTTATTTAAAAGTCATTCTGCTTTCATCGTTTTGCCTAAATTCATTTTGCCTAAAAGTTGTTTTGCCTAAAGTCATTTGGCCTAAAATGCAAACACATGTGTTAAATCTCAGAAAGTCGTTTTGCCTGAAAGTATTTTTTCCTAAAGTCGTTTTGCCTAAGCTTTAAGCAAAACGACGAGTCCTCGAACCTGACAGACGAGGGAAACCTAGCGCTCTAATAAGTTTATGGAAGAAGATGAGAACCGTATCCAACAGCACATTCTGGGTATCCATATGTCGAATCCCATTATTGCAGACAGAAGACAAAAAAATATTTAGATTCTTGTTTAAATATTTCTATAAAACACAGCGAATTCCAGACAGAATGTAAAGAAAAGAATTTTTCTTGTGTCCTACGTTAAGATAGAACCCTTTTTAGCGAGTATAATATTTTTTTTTTATCCCAAAGGAGAACCAATGTCGCAAATGCCTGGCTTATAATTCACTTACGGAAGAAGATAAAGCGACAGGAAAGAGTAGATCATGACAGACATAAGGTAAAAGCAGAAATGGCCCGCAAAGAACGCATTAAATATGAACTGGCTGCAAAGGACAATGAGCATATTCTTGCCTTTAATTTTGATTGGCGAGCTGTTTTAAACACTCCCAAAGTATCATGTGGACAAATTTTTAATTTTTGAAAATTAGCAGTTTATAACTTGTTTACAATTTGGGCAATCAAGACGGAATATGTTATTTGTGGACTCAACCTGAAGGCAAGAGAGGCACTTTTGAAATAGCAACTTGCGTTTATGATTATGTGATGAGTCAACAGAACATCGAAGAAGTTCGAATGATGACGGATGATTGTGGTCGACAGCAGAAGAACATTATTTTCATATCAAAGAGCACGATACTTTGTCAGGCTCATCCAGAGCTTAGAATCATTAACCATAAATTCTTTGAAACTTGATATACTGAAAATGGAATGTGTTTCAATCAATTAGAAAATAGAAAGGAAATAAAAAATGTCCCTGTTCATGTTTCCAAGAGTGGGTGCAGATAATTCAAACAAGAAGGAACAATCCTTGCGCATTTGTAGCAAGAATAACGTTGAATGATGATTTTCTTAACTTTAAAGACAGACTCAAAGAGAATTCTGAAAATTCACATGAGCTCCATTTGCTGTCCATACTACAAAAAAGCCAAGCCTCAATCGCTATTCAATAAAACAAAGTTCAACAAACCTTTTCGGGAAGGGAAAAAAAAGGGGGGGGGGGGTAACAGGACGACCCTCAACAACACAAGAATTCTCAAAGGCATACATTCTCAACCTCTACACCCAAGCACAAAGATGTGTGTAGTATATGTGATAAGTTGAACACCATGCATATTATGTACCATGCATTGAAGAGTGATGGTGTTCGTGATGTACTGCCAGAACCATTCAACGATGAGTCGGAAGAAGAACTAAATCTTATTACAAAAATCTTGTTTTCCATTTTCAAGTTGAATTGCTAATTGATATTCAAGTTTAAGTTATGTTAATAAATTTTTAGAGCATCCATAAGAATAATCTACAGAATTTACTGCTAAATTTTCTCTTTATTATTTTCTAACTCTGTTGCTAAGTTGTACTGAAGTTAAGTTGTATTAATAATTATTTAGAACACAGAAGAAGAACGTACAATATCTACTGCTAAATGTTCACTTTTCCACTACAATATTGTATTACCAACTATTACTGATCTTTGTGTTTTAATAATATTTTGAAGAGTAGATAATACAGTTATACTGTATCAAAGTTAATTTATGGAATCCATAAATATATGTCCTTTTATTGGTTTTGATATGCCAGATTCACAAATGTGTAAAATTTTTACATAACTTATACTTATGGACTGGAGATGGGACATTAGAAGGAACTGTAACATTGCCATTTGTTAAACCTCTACAACTTAAAGATGCATGACAACAAACATCATTAATTTTTAACAATTCCTAATTTTGAAGAGACTTTGAAGTTTAAAATTTATATTTCTCAAAACTTGTAAAATGCACATGTGTGGTTCTGGCATACAGGAGACGATATTTTAAAAGAAGGAATAGTAGGAGTCAAAGACACCTGTTTCTAAGTTGTAGTAATTGTTAGTGATATGGACAACTGTAACAGTGCAGTTTGAAAGAAACTAGGCATAACTCCTGAGAATACTGCATTTGTAAATTCAAATGATAATGGTAGGACCATTTTTACAAATTTTTAATTACACCCCTATCTCTTTTTCTTCCTAAGGAGTATATGTAGCAGTTAACTGTGCAAGACAAAAATGAAACCAAAAAGGCAAGCTTTTTTCTAATTCGGTTTCTACATCTTTACTCTTCACATATGAAAATTTTCAATGAACTTTTCAATATTTTCAATTCATCACGTTCTTCCAATGTATATGCACACCTACATAATTCAAACATCATTTTCGCAAATACATTTTGGGGAAGTATTCTGCTGTCAATTTTGTAAAACAGAACACTAAAGACAAAATTGAAAAAGTATGTTTGACACCAGCAACAGCTAGATCTTTATGACAAAACACCACTGTTGCTTCAGCAAAGAACGACTTGAACTAATACCTCACAATGAGAGAGGAATTACTAAAATGATTACAAGAAATTGGTTGACGATTAGGAGGAAAAATGGACACTAGATGCGGAATCTTAATTTATTCCAGGGGAAGAAATAGTGCCTTGTGAAGGTTTAAGGTATGTAGTTGGATACAGTGTCCACAGATTTATAACTGAGAGGGACTAATTTGGCACCTCATGAAGATAACGGGATACAGTACCTGTCTCGGGATGGTTTAGTAACACCCTTAGAAGAATTTATCAGTAACATTATCCCAGCTAAAGAACGCTATATTGTCACGATGCTAATTTTCGGGGTTTTTTTTCTTTTTTCTTTTTTTTTTTCTTCTCATCAACACGATACTCCACATATGTTTAACTGTTTCACCACTGTCTATTATTTTTACTTTATTTATTTTCTATGACCCAACCTCCTGACAATATAAACATTCAGGGGAATCATATTTAGAATATATAGGAAAGTGACATGTATATAACAGTCGTGTCATAAGAACAATGTTTGGTTAGAACCCGAACATTTAGAACATTTACCAGAATCAACACTTAAAAAATTTCAATGCCAAATTTTTTGAATAAAGACGCAAAAAATTATAATTGGATAATATTTTCGTTGGGCATTTGTGTCAGTAATGAGCTTTAAGTTTCACGAAGAGTTTAAATATTAATCAACAAAACATAAAAAGTCTCTATGACTGGCATATTCCCTTGGCTGGCATTATCCCCTGAATTACCTTAGTAATTTTGCTATTCATTTTAGCTTAGCCGTACCTACACCTAGCAACATTGTTGCAATAAATTTATACATGTACGTGCTTGAGTTGGGCCTACTTTAGTAAGAATTATCAGAATATATTTTACAAATACAAACTTCAGAATTGCAAAAGAAAGTGTGATGTGACAAAACTGACACTGTCTTTATACTGGTCGTTAATTCAGGCGCGTGTGCAGCGACTGAAATATTCTCTGTGTTCTACCTGCCACAAAAATCATAATAATGTTCCATGCCATTCATAAAGGTCATTCAAATAAAATTTAGAATTTCCTCTTCCTTTTATCCGCTGATACCCCCCAACCCCCCACTTGCTATCTCCAAAAATAAATAAGGTTGTCACTTACTGTAACAACATACGCAACATTTTTCCGTGATCGGCAATAACACGTCTTTAACAAATATTTTTTTATTAACATAATTTAAGTTACAGAAATTAGCATGCATAATTATTAACAATACAGTTCGTAAATATACAGTTATACCGTTTCTCCCGCCCTTTCATTCAAGCATTGTTCCATACGCATCTCATGTCACCTCTCACCAGCACTAAATACCCCAATGACCAAAATCTCTCTTAACTCACTCACTCGAATAGAGTACTAAATAATTTGTGAATAATTTGTTGATTTTTAGTATTTTCAAAAGCCTACAACCATGACGGACATGGCGCCAGCAGTTTGGTGCCTTACGCAGAGAAGCACTAGGCATGCATGTCAGTCTATATCATCCTTTCACTTCTAGGCCTCCTACATGCCATACAGTTCTAAAAAAAGTTTGCAGCAGATTTACTACCTGGCTCTTATACATACAAAATATTTGAAATGATGATGAACAATTAGTGTTGTTTGTGCCAAAATTTGGGTGAATCAACCAACACCGTCTACAGCTTTCTAATACATTTGCCACTGACGTCTCATATGTGTAAAGATGAAGGCATCATCATCATCTGAAAACGTATCTGTTGATACTTACAAGTGTCTTTGCATATAGTGCCCTTAATAATGTGGGAATGTGTTAATATGCAATAACGTACTAATAAAGCATGTAAGAGAGTAATTTTTACTACAAAATAAGACTAGGTTTAATAATTTTAACTGACTGTATATCTAACCTATACATATTAAGCAAAAGTTTTCCTTTTTGGACATTATTTATGTATGTTTCACATAAGCATACACTGACAAAGAAGACAATATGTACCACTATTTAAGTATAACATCACTAAAGAATTTAATACTATGTAAATAACTATAAATACAATTACCTGATGTATGCTGATTAAAAAATATTAGTATGCACACCTGTTAAAAACAATCATAAATAATACCTGTGAAATATCCATTATCTTCCTGTCACTGCAAATGTTGACTATCATCTGCAGCAACATGACTACTTGGTATTGGTCAGTAAGACTATCTAGTGTAACGTAAAGAACATTTATTTATCTGGAACAATGTTGCAATCATGAGAACTGCAGCTATGCAAGTATGAACTAGACAAGCAATAATACTTTTAAAAAAGGACTTAAGTAAGTTACCTTAACTAAGTATTTACACAGTACACAGAAAAAACTGTAACTGTTAACTGGAATGCTAGCTAAGTCACCTGGAACGAAACATCCTGTAGATTCCAAGCTCTAACCAACCAACCACAGCAGGTCTGAGCTGCATTGCTCATCGCACATCACTAGCGGAGTTAGCGATGCACCATCTACCAGCTACCAAATACATACACACAACCTGCCTTACTTAGTTCGAAGTGTCAAGGGACTTAATATCAATAGTACACTAAATTACTACCACTCTCCAATCATAACATCTAAGAACACAATCATGCTAACAACCACACACATGCACAATGAAATAAGAACATCTCAACAGCCTGTGAAAACATAAGATTTCACAAGAAACCAACTTCCTTAAAGTTGGTAATACAGCACTATAATAGCAAACAATTTTTACCTGCCATACACACAAAAAAAAACACAGTTGATTTAAAAACTCTTCTGTATTACATAGTGGATTAATACGACATAAAGTAAATAAAAATGTGAATACTAGTTCAATTTAAAAAATCAGCTAATGAACAACTCACAAAATAAACATAGCTGAATATTTGAAAACTGAGCAAACATGACAAATCCAGGTACAAACAGAGCAGTAAAACTGAAGTAGGAAAATTGTGGAAATAATGTACACGGAAAAAAAATTTGCCAGCCAAAAAGATTTGGTACTTGGCTGACACCTGTTCACTGAAATTTTGTAGAGAAATTGACGACAAATCACACTTTAACTTCAAAATCTCTTTGGAACATTCTCCTTTAAAATGACAATTCTAGAAGAACAAGCCAATCAATACAGAAACTATTCACATACCGTATTTGCACGCATCATGTTAACAGTAATTTGACCTTTTTTTGACCAAAAAATGAGGTGCGGACATTATGAGAAGTTCGCAGAAAAACAATTTTCTGTGTAAAAAATTTGAAAGTATACATTTATCCATATTTACTCATCTATAGCACGCAAATTTTACATAAATAAAAGCAAAAATTTCTGGGGCAAGCGGGAAACATAAAAAAAATACAATGTCTCATTAAATCATTAAAGCGTGGTATTACTAATTGCTGTAAATAAATTGTACATGTACAAATTTATCAGTATTTATTCGTCTATAGCATGACTCTTTCTTCAAGAATAACGACATAGGTTTCTGATGTGTGTGTGAAACATAAGATAAAGACGAGAGAATCTCGTAAATCTATTAAATGTGAAACCCGTTAAACCATTCACGTGCGGAACTTGTTGAAAAAGACAGGTGTGGATATTATGCAAATTTTGGGAAAAAAAAACTGTTTAACCTTTCAAAACTAAGGGTGTGGAATTAAAGTAAATACAGTTGCTAATCAAGCTATATAATGTCCAACATCCAACAATTATGTTAAATTCAGTTTGGAGTGAACGATCCTGTATATATGTCATGAAGAGAATACAGAAGTTAAAAGAAGAAAGTCATAAATGTACATTTCAGCAACGTTCAGTGTTGTAATTCTGAATTAATTGAAATACTGTTTAAAGGAGACAAAACTTAGAAATACAGAAAATTTACACTACAGTATATTTTTATATGTACTGACGGGAAAGTTCAATTATGTATAAATTCTTTGTTTAAAGCATTTACATACACAGAGGTGGAACAATTCATTTGATGAGTCTTTGTTATTTGTACCTATTCTATAGTACTGTACTTTAAAATTGTATCATTCTCTTATGATGATCCTGTATAGCCTTCGGCATTACATTCTTACATGCTAACTAATGTATTATCCAGTTGTGTAAATAAATGGCAAACACTGCAATTGGTTAAGTTGAGGGTGAATGCAAGTGGTTTTCAGCTTTAATAATTTGTTAAAAATCAGGATCGAATATTAACACAGTTTTTAACTAGATACTGCGGCTAAGTGTCAACCTCACCAGACACCGGAATAAGACAATTTAGACATATAGCTTGTAACACTGCAGGAGTAAGGTACATCGGCCCATATAAAGAATATTTTTTAAGTAATTTTCTTTATTAAATGCCAAAGGTGACAGTGAATTGCGGGAAGGAATCGCATATAATAATTTATATGACAATTTAAAATTTAATTAGGGAATTATGAATCTAATTATAGCCATATGGCTGAAGGGCGATGGCAGCATAACTTTGTTTGAGCAAGGGTACCCAATCTAAACTATATTTGATCGGGGGTAGAGGTGTTAAATGATTTTGAATGTATAATATTTGTTTGGCCTCTACCGTACTAGGAAGTGTTTTGGGGCCTGGTAAACCATTAGCCGACACAGTAGTTGTACGGTAGTGTTGGTGAACGGTGGGGTGGGAGGGGCCTGTAAGACAGACTTATACGCCTTATTAGGCAACCAGTGAGGGCCAATCCTGTGATTGGCTAGCTGAGTAATGCGCAGTAATGGTCACAGGGTCATGCGAAAAGACCATCGCCAGGCGAGAGAAATCATCACAACGTTGCCAGGGACGGTCGTGCGAGCGGGCTGCGCCTGTTTCCCCGACGATACATTTGTGACTGGAGGAATAGGTATGTTTAGTGTCACGTGATGGTGAAATAACGTAATAAAAACTTACGCTAACAAAAACTCTTTCATTTCAAAGGTAAATTAAAAGTGATCCCTTAAAATTTACCGGCGGAGCTAGTCGTGGCAAATAACTTTACCAGTCAGTACAAGTGCAGTATAGTTCATCATCTAATATACCTAGCTCGCTAGGGCGTGGCTGGAAGTGTCACTGTCCGTCTCCAGTCGAGAAGTCCGAGTTCCAAGGTTAAGCAACACGAGAGGAGCGCGACGTGACAACAAATGGCGCTCAACGTAGTGCTTGAACAGTCGTAGACTATTTTGACTGTTTTCTGCCAAAGGAAGAACAAAGTCCGTAGAGCAGAGATTCTACATTGCTATTTCGTCGCTACAAGATCGTCATTCAACAGGAAGCACGATAACATACATTTTGAGTGTTATTGATTTGGCCACATAAACATGTCTACCAACATCGCGCGAGCGACCCTACAAAATCAAGTAAAACAGGAAAATATAAACAGTGTGGAAAACAAGTGTTACAATAATAAAAATAACTTTTTATTGCTGTCAGAATTATTAGTTTACAGGGTTATGAATACTAATTAGTTTCTCATTACGTTTTGTAAAGACATTTGTTTTCAGTCGGTACTATTCAGGAAAACATTTTGATGTTTACAATTTAGAAGAATGTTATTGCTACTGTATTTTGGATGTTTTTATAACCATTAATATTAATAAAGTAGGTTTTGTCCACAGAGTATGTATAATACGTTAACTTAATTATTGTGCTGTAGGGCATGTTACAATAATTTTCTCTTTCCTGAATGAAGTAGGCCAATGACAATTTAAACTGAAGTAATGAACGATGATGATAATCAGGCATGTTTCGTAGGGTTTGAAAACGGAGTCGATTCAGAATACTCAAAAATGGATCAAGCACTTGAGAAATTATTTAGGAAAGTTGAAACTTTTGAGAATAAAATTACTGAACAAATGACAGAACAGAATACTACAATCAAAGCACAAATTTCACAACAAGTGTCGAAAATAGGTAATTTAATTGAACAATTTGACATAATTATTGAAAATCAGATTAAGAATCTTGGGCAAATTGATAATATTCAGCGTGTTGAGGAAACACGGGGGGGGGGGGGGGGGTTGAAAACCGAAATGCAAATATTGTATCCCAAAAAACAGAACACCCGGCTGTAAACACAGGTGAGGCTTTGAAAAAATTAAGTAAACATAAGATTATTTTAAGGGGGCATGTTCACCGAAGGGAAACACATGAAGGAAATACATAAGCGTAGGGGAAAAGAAAATGAAACAGATTTTGTTTGGAGGGCTTGAGTGAACAGAGCAATCTAGCATTGTGTTATTCTTATTTAGGGAATAGGGTGGGTCAGACCTGTACTGAGATACAGACAAGAGAAAATGGAAACCGAATAGGAAACACAGTATCGTATCAAGACATAGACAAGGGGTTATTTGAAGGGACAACAGTGGAAAAAAGAAAATGGGGTCAAGTACATTTTGAAAAGAACACTGTAGAAAGCCTGACTAGAAAACTGGCAGATTTGATTAGAACAGTATTGAGGTTAGGGAAGGTGTGCAGGAAGAGATGGAAAGTGAATGAGACTAATAAGGTGGTGAAGGTTGTGCCGAAAGGCTACAAGAGCCGAGAGAAAAATTTTTTGTATCTATTTCGACTCTAGTACAGATTGGATGTATTGAAATGCAAGCCTAAGAGGCTTAAAAAAATTTTTTGGATTTATTTTGTAGACTGAATGACAAGTCCATGCGAGCATATGGTGATGATAAAGTGTAAATGTTTGCTTCGTTGCTGTTAAAGGAAATAGATGATAAGTTATAATTTTAAGGTTATACTTCTTCGAGTGGAATGATGGTATTGACAATACCATTATTGAAATTTTAGTAATAACACTGTAATATAAAATATATATTTGAAGATGATGAATTTAATGGTAACAGTTTTATGAATTTTTTGATTAATTAGCTTTCAGAATTTGTGGATTTGAGGGATGCTATTATGCTGAGGTATTGTTCATGATTCATGTAAGAAACAGGGTTACGGGATAAGTATAATTCTCTCCATACATACTAAGCAAAGAAGAAGTGAAAGAGATTTATGTTGAGAATGACATTTAAGAATTATTTGAATGCAAAGTAAAGATTTTGAAGCGTGGGAAGAGTAGCAGAATCGAGGTTATGCCGAAGTTTCGACAAGTAGAATAACTGATGAATGAAAATTTTTTTAGGGTAAGACACTCAAAATAACAAAAAATTTTTTTTTGTATTGTAATTTTAATATGAAAGAAATGTAGGGGAACATGTAAAGTTAAATTGGCAACTTCCAATTCCTTTGGTAATTATTAATTTGTGAATATGCATATTAATATATATGTATAATTTTTTTCTTGAATGTACAATTGTAAATGAATAGAATTTTTCAAGCTTTTGCAGTAATTAATTAATTTTGAAGATAACATGTTTTAATATTTTATTTTGATTGAGCTATATCCATAATGAAGTAAATACTAATGATTTAGAATGAGGATAATAATATCATATTAATAAATAAAGAATATAAGCAAATGAAATATTGAGAGAAAAAATGTTGTGCGAAAAATTTTTTCTTTCGATTCAGAAATTAATAATATAAATAATGTTTATGAACATTGTTTTATTAAATGAAGTAAAGTTTTACAGGTAGTTTTTTAATTTGGTGGCAAATTTTGGCAATATTAAGAACGTAGGAAAATTTTAATAAAACTTACATGTTTATAAATGTAATGAAATGTCAAGGATTTCAATTTTAAATTGAACAATAAATTCTAATAATTCAATGTGAAATGGACATAAGGTGTTTGAATAAATAAGGGTGAGGAAAATTATTTGATAACACAAAGCAAGTTACTTAAATTTTTTTTATTATTATTTGTTGGTCGCAAATTTGTTACGGATGAAAAATGTAAATGTTGTGAAATCATTTTGTGATGATGATAATAATAATAATAATAATAATAATAATAATAATAATAATAATAATAATAATGAATAAACAGGAGGTTCAAAGTTGAATTGTATAACTGAGATGTTAGTGATGTTGAAAATAATGTGTGACATAATTTTTTTTTGTAAGTATAGAATGTGACAGAAGTTTTCTGAAGACTACTAAGGAAATGTGATTTTATGTTTAAAAAAGTTGTGAAATGTTCATGTTCATTGTGAGGTGTTGTGTTGCGGACAGTGCGTCTCGTCCACAATTTTTTTTTCTATTATCTCACTGACCCAAGAGGTTTCGGGCAGTTGAGAGTTACGTCTGTGTACTCGCTGACCCAAGGGGTTTCGGCAGTCGAGGTTTAGGATTTTGTATTGCCGACCCAAGGGGTTTCGGGCAGCCAAGTGTGAAGTGTGGTGCTGTTGTTGGGCCGAGGATGCCATAAGTAAATGAGGGTGGTCTATGATTGTACCTCTGTCATCGGATGCCAATTACAGAAAGATCTAGAGTATACTTAAGTATCTTTATTAATGTGACCAATATTGTAATTAATTTGTAAACAAGTTGGGATGCAATTTTAATATAAATCAAAGTTAAGAAAAATTATGCATAAAACATACCTCCAAACACCTATGATTTCAGGAATTTTTTTTATGCTATCAAAGAATTGAGTAGTTTAAGGAAATTTTGTGTGAAATTTTGATGAGTAATATTGGTTTATTGTATAGTAATGGTAATTTGGTGTGAATTTACAACTGATTAACTGTCATGTTTACAATTTTTTTGGAACTACTTAAGAAGAATGTTCCTTTTCTTCCTAAGTAGTTGGGCGAGAACGGGGGGGTTATGTAATATTGGCAGACCTAAGGGTTATCAACCTATGTAATGGATATTTTTTATGTATTTTTTATTAAACTCCAAAGGTGACAGTGTAAATCGCATACTGTATCATTTTTTTTGTATAAGAAATTTCAAAATTCAATTAGGGAACTATGAATCTAATTATAGCCATATTCATAGCTTTGTTTGAGCAAGGGTACCCAATCTATACCATATTTGGTTGGGGGCAGAGGCGTAAAATTCTTTTGCATGTTTATTTTTTGGTTTGGCCTGTGACGCACTAGTGAGTGTTTTGGAGCCTGGTAAACTATTGGTTGACACTGTAGTTGTATGGTAGTTGATGAATACTGGGGGGGAGGATACAGACTTGTATGCCTTATTAGGCAACAAGCAAGGGTCAAACCTGTGATTTGCTAGCTGAGTAATGCGCAGTAGTGGTCACAGGGTCAGGGAAAAAGACCATCGCCAGGCGAGAGAAATCATTGCAACAGCGCTGGGGACGGTTGCGCAAGCTGGCTGCAGCCTGTATTCCCCGACAATACACTTGTGACTGGAGGAATAGGTATGTTTAGTGTTATGTGATGGTAAAGTAATATTGTCACGACGCAAATTTTCGGGCTTTTGTTTTTTGGTTTTTTTCTTCTCATCCATACTCAAAATAAGTGGTAAAGTTATTTTGGTTTGTAATTTTAAAGAGTATTCAGCTATTGGGAAGTCATTGCTTTGAATTTAGAATTGTGGAAATCTAGAGTGTTCTCGCACAGTCTCTCAGGTAGAGTTTTTTTTAGTTCACTGTTCCTGGTAGCCTGCAGAGTTTATTGCCACTGCAGTGCTAGTGGATTCCATTGCGGACAGTGTCCCGGTAGCGTGTGTAGGCCGATGGCCTTGTGTTAGGTTGTAGGTAGGTGGGGGGTGTGGTGATGGATGTTTCGGTGTCGCGGGGCGGTCGTGTGCTGTG